>JADDOH010000571.1:0-72407 GCA_016648135.1 Agrypnia vestita
TGAAGTGAAGTAATTGAAGTGAAGTAATTGAAGTGAAGTAAATGAAGTGAAGTAATTGTAATAATAATGAAGTGAAGTAATGAAATGAAGTAATACTGAAGTAAATTTTTAAATGAAATGAAGTAAAAAAAAAAAAAAAGGTCGCCAGCCAGATTTCTTCGTACGATTCCAAAATTTTTTCAAACCGTGGGGGGGGGGTTATTACAGATTCCAGAGATTTCTTCGTTTACCTACATCAACTTCCCAAAAATTTCTTCATAGCTCCCAAAATTTTTCAAACCATGGGGGGGGGGTTGTTACAGATTCCAGAGATTTCTTCATATATCTACAACAACTTTCCAAAAATTTCACGTAAAAAATACACTATTTAAAATGTGTTTCTCATACTTTCGATAACTTTAAAGTGTATGTACTTTGTAGTGTTCGCTTTGAAATGAAGTGTACTATTTGAAGTTTATACTTTCAATAACTTTGGTGTTTGTAGTTTGTAGTGTGCACTACACATCAAAATGTGCGAAGTGTGCACTTCAATGAAGTGTAGTACTACATTGTAGTAGTGAGTACAGAGCGGACCCATCACTAGAGTACACGCGGGAAGAGTGCCGCCGGTGGAGGTTTCGTAGGCACTGTTGAATTACGTCGACCTTTGCCTGGGCCAGGTGTTTGGCTAATTTTTAAGCCCTCGCAACAATTGTACTACGCGTGACGGTGAGGAGTGGGATCAACAGGGTTTATGATTTTAAGTACTTCTGGCGATACCTGCCTAAACCGATTGGTTATTCGTTACCATTCTCGGATGCGAGATGGAAGAGTTTTTACTGACCACTAGCAGTTAAGCAATCGTTGTCGGGCGGCTGTATAGGCCCATAGTGGCCGCTGCGCGACCTGTAGTGGCCATCGGTATTTACAATTGGCTATCGTCCATTGCCTACTGCTAGTCCCTGCGTGCACTTATGGTGGCGTTTTGCGACAAATTCGAGTGATTTTCTTAAGTGGAAAGAGGTCTACATATTACTTAGATACAAGTGTTTGAAAGACTGAAAAATTAGAAACGATGTTACTTTTGCGGACGATACAATACTCCTGTTTCACGCTTCAACATGGGATCTTGTTTTCAAAGCAGCTGACCTGGGTTGCAACATAGTAAAACACTGGCTGGAAAATAATTTGCTAACAGTCAATCTCAAAAAAACTAAGTATTTGACATTCAGCATAGATAAAAGAGGGCAGCCATCTAGCGATTTAAAATTGACTGCATGATTGAAATGCATGATTGCCAACACCAAAACTGTGGTTGCACCCCCTTGGAAAATGCAGATAGTGAAATGCAGATACTTGGGAATCATAATAGACAGGCACCTAAAATGGAAACTTCACATTGAACTATTATCGGGAAAACTTCTAAAACTAATTTATCTATTTAAATCCATACGTAATATTTTTAATAAACAGCAACTCAAAACTATCTATTATGCTCTTGCCCAGTCATTTTTGAACTATGCGATTCCAAGTTGGGGAGGTACTTACAAAACCACATTAAAACCAGCTATAACGGCACAAAAAACCTTGCTCCGAGTCATTCATAAGTAACCATTTACATATCAATCAGACAGACTATTCAGAGAATTTAATGTACCGGACGTTAGACAGCTGTTCGTTACGTCTACCCTCATCTTCTACATCAAAAAAACAAACGACCTAACAGCAACCAGTAACTCGCATTCACATAATACTAGACAAGCATTACGAAACCTTGACGAAATACTAAAAACTAAGACAACACATGGACAGAAAAATTACTCATACCTAGGGCCTAAAATATTTAACATATTTAAAACAGACTTCCCGGAAATCAGAATATACTCAATTAATAAAATAAAAGCTTTAGCAAACAACTGGCTTACCTCCAAAGGTAGAACAGCAACTGAGAATTTACTTACTGTAATTGCATAATAATGTCTACAAATAAAAATATATACCTATATAAATAAATAAATAAATTAAGGAAAATAAAAAAATAATCTTAAACAACACTTTAACATTTTACATTAAACAATTATTCTACACATATTTACACTTGGACTTATGACTCACTCAACTTTCACTAACATTGCACTTGATACTTTGTAGATACATAATTACTACCTTAAAATAAATATTACTGACGAATTCAAAAAAATATTATAATTGTGTTCTATAACGCCACTCTGGGACAGGCGTAGCCTAGTAGAGTGGCATACTCCACAAAATTTAACAAAAAAAAGTGTAATTTACCTTATATTTTATTGTTAAATTAGTATTACGTACCTTTATTTGTAAACAAGGATTTTTTGAAATAAATAAATAAATAAAAAATTTATATAAATAAATAGCTAGAATACGGCCGATAGTCATACATTTAACAACCGGTGGTATATACGCGTGAATTAACTGAAATTTTGGACTTCAAAAGACGCAAAAACTTAACCTAGAAACATTTAACAACTTAACCTACGCATAAGGTAGCGCATGTGTTTTAACCTCATAATTTAGGTGTAACAATGGTTAAAGATGTAACCAAAAAATTAATATTCACGATATTAATATTAATCCAGGTGCATAATATAAAGATGTATCTAAACACCGTTTCACCTATTGTATATAATACGACAATAGAACGAATACGAAACTGTTATCTTATCTATGGATATGTCAAAAGTCAATTTCGATACGACTTGCCAGGAGTAAAAATAGAATTGATTGATGAAAATGTGGTATTTCGTTATTTTTAATCAATAAATATCATCTTCGTATTAAATAACGCATATAATATTTCTAAATATGAAATCATATCTAAATGTACTCGTATTTTTAAAGTGATCTGTCAAACTCAAAAAAATCAATCTTTTTATTGTACTCTAAAATGTTTTTTTTTACTGGCAACAGAAATCATCCACTAATAACAACATCATCATTTTTAGCGTAATTAATATATAGATTCTTACTTCAGTTACTAATGTGGATTCGGTAGAGTTATTAGCGGGCACGGTACGAAACCGTGTAATCCCTTATTACATCCATTTTTTTCTTTGTCCTCTATTAAATTGTTTAATTAATAAATCATGTTTAGAGTTATTGGAAATATAATAATTTATATTTATACATATATTTATAAAGTATTGAACATTTAATTTCTAAAACATTCAACCATTTTGACTTTATACATGTTTTACATGAAATTAATCAACTCTCGTGGATACGTACCAACATTGGATCCCGTTGTAGGGTCTATCATCAGGGCTGATGATGGACCTTGAAATGGACCGAAACGTCGGTCAGAAAGGTCGTAAAAACACGGCATAATACCCCATTTTTCTTCATTTTTAAAACATCGTAGGTTTAGTAATTCATTAAATAATTAAGTTGGTATCATTTTAATAACATATTTATATTTAAAATATGTAAAACCTGATATTAATTTTAATATGGTATCTTTTTAAACAAAAATGTGATAAAAAACGCAACAGAGGATGTGAGAAAAAATGGTGCAATTTGCTCACTTTACTAGACGATCGCCTTAACGAAATTGTCTATAG
This sequence comes from Agrypnia vestita, assembly GCA_016648135.1. Classification (NCBI taxonomy): domain Eukaryota; kingdom Metazoa; phylum Arthropoda; class Insecta; order Trichoptera; family Phryganeidae; genus Agrypnia; species Agrypnia vestita. Next base: position 3,576 of record JADDOH010000571.1, read on the forward strand.
TTAAGGAAAAGCATTCATGCTCTAACATTCATTCTTAACATTATATTTGACACACCCGATTGTATATATTATACCTTTGTATTATTTCGTTATAATTATCGTTTATTTAAAAAATATTCCTTCGATATATAAATATATTTAAATAGATAAGAGACTTATATTTATATGTTCATGCTTTTTTACACATATATTCTTTATTAATTACATTGTTTACTTTTTATTTACCTTTTATTTACCTTTACATGCCTCTTTAACTCTTTGATTTACTTTAATTTTTTTTCTTACATACATTATAATCAATAGATATTACGCATCATGACATGTACTCCTGTCCCCAAACACAAGTTTAATTTTTCTGGGGACAGTTAAACAAGTATAAAAAAGTAATCACTGTAACATGTATCTACTTTATTTTCAATAAAGATTTAAAAAAATTCTTATATATTATCAGCAATTAAAATAATAAAGCGTGTTTTAATTTCCTTTATATAACGTCACCAAAATATACAAAAACATATAGACTGATCAGTGAATTGAAACAAATATTTTATTCACAAATTATTCTACGTATCATAAATGAGCAATGGTTTCAATTTTTATTTAATTTAAACAAAATTTAAAAAAAAAGTCGGATTAATAAATGCAATTTTTAAAAAATCCCCTAAGTGGAAAGGCGGGAATCGTGTTCACAAAGTGGAAAAAGTATCAAACCATGAAATTGGTAATACATTGCTCGTGGATTCTGCGCAAGCCCTGTGACTCGAACCTTGTCAGCGTGTCGAGAACCTCGCTAATAAAAGTTTCGGCGACGTCTGGCGATATCGCTAGAACATAGACGAATTCACTAAGGGCAAGTAAAAATGTATATATACGATAGAAATTTGGTATATAAATCTCACAGCCTAGCCCATTCGGAAAATATTCTGATTATTATTATTATTACACACAAGATTAAGAAAAATTTTGAGTGCTGAATTTTTTTCCACGTAATAATTAAGTTTCTTTTTCTTTTATTTAAATTTTTTATTCTTTCTTTCTATATAATTAATATGCCTTAGTATATCATAAATATTTATCATTACTGACATATTTCAGTTTGTTTAAATTTTTTTATTCTTTCTTTCTATATAATTAATATGCCTTAGTATATCATAAATATTTATCATTACTGACATATTTCTGTTTGTTTAAATTTTTTATTCTTTCTTTCTATATAATTAATATGCCTTAGTATATCATAAATATTTATCATTACTGACATATTTCTGTTTGTTTAAATTTTTTATTCTTTCTTTCTATATAATTAATATGCCTTAGTATATCATAAATATTTATCATTACTGACATATTTCTGTTTGTTTAAATTTTTTATTCTTTCTTTCTATATAATTAATATGCCTTAGTATATCATAAATATTTATCATTACTGACATATTTCTGTTTGTTTAAATTTTTTATTCTTTCTTTCTATATAATTAATATGCCTTAGTATATCATAAATATTTATCATTACTGACATATTTCTGTTTGTTTAAATTTTTTTATTCTTTCTTTCTATATAATTAATATGCCTTAGTATATCATAAATATTTATCATTACTGACATATTTCTGTTTGTTTAAATTTTTTTATTCTTTCTTTCTATATAATTAATATGCCTTAGTATATCATAAATGTTTATCATTACTGACATATTTCTGTTTGCTTAAATTTTTTATTCTTTCTTTCTATATAATTAATATATTTCTAAATGTGGAGACCTGTAATTGGCCATCTATATTGTATCAATGTTTTCTGTGCTTTTTTTTTTGTGCTGTTGGTCTTCCATAAACATTAAATAAATAAATAAATAAATAAAAAATTATCCAAACGCCGAAAAAAATCACTTCAATTAGTCCACAGTTAACCACAGACATTATTAACCACAGACCACCAAAATGTATAGACATTAAATAAGATAAATATCTTGGTACACGGTTTGGTTCAATGGCTGGTTTCATTACATTTGACTTGCTTAAAAAGTAAATTTTGCAACAATTATGAAAAGGTCAAACTAAATACCATTATGAAGTAGGATACCTTAGTATATAAGTCGCGCTTTATTATAAAAATACATTTTTGATTGAAGAGGCTCAGTTTGAAGCGTATAATGTAAAAAAATGTTTAATGGAGGATTTAATTATGTAAGAGTAAATACTTTAACTGCATCATAAATTACTATTAAATATACGCTAGGAGGGATATACTTTCGCTGTCCCAATCCCCTCGCCTAAAAAAGGGGTTTAGTGCATCTTTGTACAATTTTATACTCTGTGCTTAACACTATTCTCAACTGGGTATGTTAAAATTTACGATATGTCAAATGTAACACATATTATAATACTTAATAGCAATTAAATGATTGTTAAGGTACCGCAAATGGAGTTTAAGATATGGTATGATTATACGAAAATTGTAAGTGAAAAATGTAAACCAGGTATTTACGTGATAATAAGATTACCTCGTTTACGAGACTTGTGTCTGTAGACGAAAATGAAATAATTAAGGATAAATTATAGAAGTCTCACAGAGACGAAGCTAATTTATATATGAGGAAAGTTGGTGGAAGTCTTTTATACGATAGCTCAGGGCTTAAAACTTGTGTGAGCTGGCTTAAGTGATCATTCTACACAATGCAACGTTCACCAAATCCTTCGTAAAAACATCCACACATTCTCAAATTTTGAAAGTTCTATACACATGTTAGAATCAAGAATTTTTCATATTTATATTTCTATGGTCTCTGCTAGAGATATCAGTTGATTATTTCTCATTGACAAGTTAGTTTTCCATAAGAACCCATGTATTAATTCACTCTCTATAGCGAAAAAATTCACGTCGAAAAAGAGACAATTAGAAAGTCCGTTCCGAAAGAACTGCCCCGCAAAACTAGACTGAATCGCCACAAGTTCCGCCACCAAGTGAGTGGATCCAGCGGTTCAATACATCAGTCACCCTTACCCCCGAAGAGCTGGAGGGCTTCGCAGTGGACGAGGGTCTGGCCACAGCAGCTGAGATGGCTGATGACGAAATCTTGAACTTGAATTATTAAGGGAGAACAGAATCAACAAGTCGAGTTGAGGAGAAAAAAAACCGTGGAACCCGATCCCCCGCATCAACCAAGCGCCAAATTAATTGATTTTTCAATTCACAAAGATGACCCTAGGTCAATCGAAGAAGTTACAAGATTAAAAGGTTAGATACGAAGTATTTTGAAATATCAGAAGAGCGTAAACGAAGTTGACTAACTTGTTAAAGTTTCAATTTATATAAGTTTAATTAGCTTTAACTAGTGTAATACAATAGTGTTAATAGAAAAATAAATTATTTATGCCTTACTTACACGGATTATAATTCAATTTGTTCCTCAATCTTTATAACAAAAACTCCACATAACGAAATAAATTGCTCGGTCCCTTGGATTTCGTTATGGAGAGTGACGACTGTCCATATTATTGTTTAATAGGAAATTTGTGTTCTTAGAGTTGGGGTTCTTTGATGGATATTTAACTTTTCTAATTAATAGCAAAAAAAAATTATTCCATAGGGTCCAAGAAAAACTTGTAAAATTAAATTAATAGTCAGAATACAAAAAATAAAATTGGAATTATAGACATTGACAAAAACAAAAAATAATATATGTGAGTTAAAAAAATAATTAAGATCTAAATATGTGAAAACAAATTTTAAAGGTAATTTGCAAAAAGGATTCGGTTATTTATAATATTTAATTTTACCACTAGCCCCATAACATGTTGATAATTCAATAAATAATGGTTTTTTACAAAGTGTTTTCTCTTTTTTAATATAAATAATATTAACACAAAGTTATTTTGCTGTTATTGAAGAAATAATGATAAATTGATTCGATCTTAGGGCAAGCAAAAAGCTTAGATTTTTGCGTTTTCCATCAATCAAACAATTCGTTTTTGCAAAAATCTATGCATTTTTCTTAAATATTACCATTACTTCTTATCAAACAACCGGTCCTTATTGGCACGTACATAGATTATTTATTAAAATAATAAATAAATAAATAAATAAATATAGCTTTATTCCAGAATGTGGGGAGGTTCGTGCAATCCCACACATTCCATATAAAAGAAAATACACACATTAAAAATATTATATAAAACAAAAGAGAAATAGTAAAATCATATAAAATAGAAGAGAAGTATTAAAAGTAATCAAAAGAAATATATGGTAAAATATCGGCTTTAGCGAGCGATGGCAAGTCAATTATGCGGGGCCAGTATCTTTCTCCAGTGTGCATCGATGCTGGATGCTGGAGTAAGACGGGCTTCCAGGATAAGGATATTTCCGGAGCTGTATATCCTTTCCCTCATCCCTGCCACCCTGGATCTTAAGAGGGCTGCAAAGTTGGGAACACGCCCCTCAGTGAACATACCGGAAGCGCTGCAATATCTGGGAAGGCCAAACATCATACGAAAGGCGTTGTTATATTGTATGCGAAGTCTTTCTATGCTGCTCTTTTTATAATTTGTCCAGAGTTCACATGTATATAACGTTGTACAGAAGGCAAGGAAGAGCGTTCTTTTTACAGCGGTGCTACAAAGTCGAAACCTTCTACACAGCATATTCGCTTTCACACTGAGAGCTCGTCTTTGCCTGTCAATATCGTCGTCGTCCATTAGATTATTTGTAATTATGTGTCCTAGATATTTTGTTCTTTCGGTCACCTTCAGGACCACACCGTTCAGAGTAACTGGAGGAATACTTGTTGGGCCCTGACCATACTTTAGAGTATGTACGTATATTCTTTATAGTATATTTTTCTAATTGTTCAATATTTATTAAGTCTAGTTAAATCGTAGCAAGTATACGCACTGGGTAATTTATTAATAAGGTTTTCTTTATATTTTCTGTATATGGAGAGAAGTTTGAACCAACCGATGTGGATTGGCCCACACCTATAGGCTTGGCTGTCTCGAGGCCCTCGACTTGCAACCCTTATACATGATTTCAACTAAACTGTTAATAAAATATAAAAACGAGCGGTCGAAGTAAAATTTCAGTACTTATGGTAGTATTACACATGCAGTATTAATGGGCTTATAGTAAACAGCAGGGAATAAAGAATATCATTATTCCTACGTATCCACATTCCGAAGAAATTCGTGTACGTACACTAGGGATGGGTCGTCGACGTATTTACCGTCGACGAAACGAGACCGTCCACGTCCGTCCATCGACGAGACGGTCAACTAGTTGAATTCGTCAACTAGTTGACGTTCTATCTAAACATCGGGACGATGGTCAACTGTCTACGGTTATAATAAAGAAAGAAGTAGGTATACACAACAATATCAGGTGTAAGCAGTAAAATATTAGTTCAATAAAAAATAAAATAATTAAACAGAATTGTTTTATTTTATACAGCGCAAAATTGGGAATTCATCGAAACGTCGCACGTGCACATCGCACAAATCAAGTAAAAAATAATAGATAATATCTTATTAAGCCTATCTCGCCCTACGCATGCATTCAAATTTCAAGTCTCTGTCATAGTTCGTGTACACAGATCTGCACTCTATGGTCATTTACTTTAGAGTTGAAATGAAATTACGCGTCGAGCCGTCTATGGCGTCTACAAGTCGACAGCGAGAGATGAGAGAGAAATAAACGGAGACGTTTTGTCTTGCTCTCGCTCGTTGCTTTGCATTACGTTGAATCTCGAATCGTCCACCGACCACGGCGTCCGCCGTCCACCGTCTACGAATTCAACTAGTCCATGCGATGAACGTAAACCGTCGACGCGTCGATGCAACGTCAACGGTTGATTTCAACTAGTCCGTCCATTCAACGCCCATCCCTAACGTACACAGGAAGGCCAAAAATAGCATTCTTTGGTTCAAATTATTTGAAGTCGGTGTCTGTGGGACGTGCGCTGTATAACGCAGTCGGTAAATATTTATAGACAGGGAGCGGGTGTCGCGAACTACCGTAGCTGTCTGGCTCCGGAGCCAACAGTCAGGATGCCAGTCCGGCAGCGGAACAGTAACTAAACAAACAAACAATAAAAGCTCGATGCGCCGAGATAACTTTGCTTTCGTCGTGTGTACTTTGATAAGATTTATTTCGGATTGGAAAACGTGATAAAGTGGGGTGATTTGTCTGAATCATAATGTTGATGCATAGTGCTGCGTGAAATTTGGAGAACGAGGTAAGATTACTAATAATTAGTGATGGGTCCGCTCTGTACTCACTACTACAATGTAGTACTACACTACATTGAAGTGCACACTTCGCACATTTACACACTACAAACTACAAACACCAAAGTTATTGAAAGTATAAACTTCAAACAGTACACTTCATTTCAAAGCGAACACTACAAAGTACATACATTTCAAAGTTATCGAAAGTATGAGAAACACATTTTAAATAGTGTATTTTTTACGTGAAATTTTTGGAAAGTTGATGTAGATATATGAAGAATTTTCTGGAATCTGTAACAACCCCCCCCCCATGGTTTGAAAAATTTTGGGAGTTATGAAGAAATTAAAATTTTTGGGAAGTTGATGTAGCTAAACGGAGAAATCTTTGGAAACTGTAACAACCCCCCCCCATGGTTTGAAAATTTTTTGGAATCGAACGAAGAAATCTGTCTGGCGACCTTTTTTTTTTTTCTTTTTAGCTCGCCAAATTTTTAATTGGAAAAAAAATACTTCATTTCATTTAAAAATTTACTTCATTATTACTTCATTTCATTACTTCACTTCATTATTATTACAATTACTTCATTTCATTACTTCACTTCATTAATACTACAATTACTTCATTACATTACTTCACTTCATTAATACTACAATAACTTCATTTCATTACTTCACTTCATTAATATTACAATTACTTCATTACTTCACTTCACTTCATTTCGTAGTACTACAATTGCTTCACTTCAAGTAGTTTTTACTACAATTGTAGTGTACACTTTGTAGTCTTCAAACTGGTGAACGTGTGTGTGTTGTAGTCTTCATTTTGAAATGAAGTTTTTCCCTTCGCTACTAATAATGAATTCATTCAGTTAACGCGACGGGCAGCGATTGTGTACCATCTTCTCTCGGGACGGACACTAGACTGCGGATCGGTGCACTGGAATAATTCGTCTTTTTATGTATTATCTACTGAAATGTTTTGTTTTGCCTATTTTCGCTTATTTTCCCCATAAATTTTAATCATTTCTGTGCATACTTTAATGACATATTTTGCCTGTATACCTTCGAGTTCTCTAATATAAATAATGCATACACAATATTCTGATCTTTTTAAACTTAATTATATTTAAATGTGTATATTCAATTTGAGATTGTAATATTGTGAGTATTTTTACTTTTTTCTTTTATATTACATGTCACAGTTTGCTATTCACGCACTTTTATTCCTGTGATGATTGGATCTTAAGCTCACAATATTACACTAATTGAAATAATTAAATGCGTTTGTATTTAGATATTACATACAAACACACACTCGGCTGTTATGTTTTTCTACGTACTTTGTCTGCTATATTTGTTGTTCTACCTAACATCGTTTTAACAGTATGATCTTTCAGGTTACCAATTAATTATTATTAATATTCGGATCTTTTCTTTGCAATAGTAGAATTTAACTAGCCATGGTTGTCATCTAAGGCAACACATTATACAGCGTCAGAGAACAAATACTCGGATAAGCTAGTTACATGGTTTGCAAAAATTGTGAAATAGGTATGAAGGTGAAGGGGTACAAGAAAGGCTTAGAACTGTTCGCCGGTGTAGTATGAAAATAGTAAAAGAAAGAAACAACATAAAATGCCTATAAAGATATATCCTTTAAGATTGCAATGTTATTTTGAAAATTGTGAAATATAAGTCATGTGTGGGGTACAAAAGCAAAGGCAGCAATATCCAAAAAAACGAGCGAGCCTTACAGTAGTCGCATATGAGTTGATATAAAAATATTGAGCAGCACTTATCAATATGGTTTATACTTTTATTTTTAATTGTAAATCTCACAATTAAAAATATCAATTGAGCATTTTTTTAAATGCAAGCAAAACATTTAAACAAAAATTAAAAAAGCTAATACCTATATATTTATTAATTAGTAAATACAAGTAAAGAAAATCTAGTGCATTTATTTATTATTGAATTTTGCCGCGCTAGGTAGGTACCGTATATATACGCATTTTGTTTAGAAATGTGTTTGGTTAATTATATGTTTTTATTTATTTTTATAGATGGCGGTAGTGTGCCGCCATACATATTGTATGAAAACTTTGAATAAATATTTAACAATGATCACATAAATTACATAAAACGTGAGAATGTAAATCACTAAGGGCAGTTATTGTTTACAATAATGTAAAAAAAGAAGTATTTATTGTATAGTTTCGAAGATATAAGCCAAAATATATCAACGTTACAACATCCACACACTTGACACCAGCCTAGCAACATGTAAGGGTTATTTGTAAAACATTAATAACCTCGCAGGACCATATTCCTGCCTTGATTATGAGTCGAAAATGTTCAAGCTATTATGACCTAATATCAATAGTTAAGGAGATATGCGACATCAAAGTTTGCATTTTTTTTTCAATATTTCTGACTTATTTTTTGTAAAACGTTGGACTATCATTACAGTAACTCATATTGAATACGAAAAATTCATTCTCTTTAATACAAGTCAAATAAAAAAATAAAAACCTTCGAATTCCAATTGGAAAACATTCCAATTGGAATTTTTTCAAGGTTTTTATCATTTTATTTAACTTGTATTGAAACGAATGAATTTTTTGTAATCGATATGAGTTACTGTAATGATAGTCCAACGTTTTACAAAAAATAAGTCGTAAATATTGAAAAAAACGCAAACTTTGATGTCGCATATCTCCTTAACTATTGATATTAGGTCATAATAGCTTGAACATTTTCGACTCATAATCAAGGCAGGAATATAGCCCTGCGAGGTTATTAATGTTTTACAAATAACCCTATATACAAAATCAGTAGCATTTTGGCTGGTAGTGTGCGTCTTCGCTGTAATGGCACTAACTTGCTGGATTGATTTATTTATAAACTACGATTTTGCTCCGCGCGCGCTCATTGGTAAAATGAAATTGCGCGCGTCTTATTTCCTGTTACGCATTTCCGTCCCTTTTCACGAAATCACTACCGCAGATTTCAGGAACGCGAGAGGAAAGATGTTACACATCAAAAGTGAAAAAAAAATTTTGAATGCAGTCACCGAGGATTACTAATTTGGAATGTACTGAATTCTAGATTTTATGCGTATTATTTATGCGTATTAATGCGTATATTATATTTAAAAAAAACTGCCGTTATAAAAATCATTTTAGCCGTTGTAAAGTAACTAAATGTTGTTAACGGCACACTTTAAGTTACCGGTTAAACAGTCACCGAAAGGTTGTCTGGTGGCGTCTAAACATCCTCTTTGCGCTGATACAAAGAGTTTGGGACCCGCCCCTCGCACGTGCGCGCACACTCCGCGCTGATAGCGCCTGCGGGCGGCACGCGCGCGGCAGTCGCGCTAGTCGCGTTGTGACCACCTAACTTGGCAGGCGCCGCTTTTGAATTTTAAAACATCTTGCGTTTGTAACCGAATGTTTTTGAATCGGATGGAGTTATAAACTCTTTACTACTAAAGATTTTGGTTATCAAATTTTTTTGTTGATATATTGATTATTCTGCAATCTCAAAGTATTTGTTAAATACAATATTATTTTTTAATGTGCTTAAATAAATGATGACATCGGATGATCTCGGTATGTCTATTTTTTAATTTATAAATATACTTCGTAAATGTTGTACACACTTATTTTTTTAAATATAAAAATTACATTTCACTATGGCTAAACTAAATTTGAAATAAATAAATACTTGTTAATTTTTGTAAAAATTTAATATATATTATAAAAATATATATATATACTTAAAAACTTAATATATAGATATATATACTTATAAAAACTTTATTCCTGTATGTATGTGGAGAGGTTTGTGCAGTCCCACACATTCCATATAAGAATACACAATTAATTTATCATACTTGCGATATATAAAAATATATTTTTATTTTGTAATTTGTTAAATATAGGAATAATATATGAGTTCAATTTAAAATTATTAAATAACATATTTGCATCACACGATTTCTTTATACGAACACGAATTAATAATTTATTGAAATAATGTTTATTATTATCTCTTTGAGTGGTCGTTTTTAAATTGACAAAATATTATAGAAAATTAAAAAATTGCACGATACCGATATAAGAGAACTGCACGTTAGAGAACTACATACAATACAAGTACATATATACAAGGCAACAGTAATATAAATAATATATTAATAAAGATTAACGTTTTAAATAATATTTGAAATAACAATACGGTAGGGTAAATTAATAGAAGTTACCTAAACAAAGCTTATATTCCTTGAAGTTAGGTTACGGTGTATTATATTAAGGAGATCGTTTTCCAAAGTGAGCAAATTTCACCATTTTTTCTCATATCTTCTCTTGCGTTTTTTATCAAATTTTTGTATCACAAATATATCATATTAATATATATATTTATTCATCAGGTTCCATATATTTTAAACAAAAATATTTTATTAAAGTGTCGCAAACTAAATTATGTAATCATTTAACAAATAACCAAACCTACGATGTTTAAAAAATGAAGAGAATTGCTACACTTTGTGGTCCTTTTATGACTAAATGGCCTTGTGAATTGTTTTTTTTCTCAATAATATTACATAAAAAACAATTATCCTAAACTTATTAAAATGATTGCAAAATCTGATAGTTTGTTTATTTACAATTTATATTTTAAAAACACTGTGTTTAAAAAATATTTAATTTTTTGTGTGTTTTTCAACCTTTTTTGCATGCTCGACAACTTTTTTACTTAAATACTCAAATAGATAGATATTATCATTTAAAAATAAAAACAAAAAAAAAAATCAAAAACTTATTTATATTTTTAGATTTCAGCTATTTAATCGAGGCACTGTGTATTGTGTCTTAAATACGTTGGATTTAGATTAAATAGTTGAAATCAGAAATATTGACAAAGATTACGATTTCCTTTGTTTTTATTTTTAAACCAGCTGTTCGTACCTGACGTTGCACAGGTTGAGGATTAGGTTAAAAATAAGATTGTGAGGGGAAACAAAGGTTCCATTGTTTTGCAAAGCTTCTAAAAAAACATGTTTCCGTGTAATTTAGGCTGCGATGAATGGGATGTCTACGAGAGGAGAAATATGGACTATGTTTACCACCGTGTCACTAGAATATTTATGCATGTACAGTACAGATTTGCATTGATAATAAATCAGCGGGAGAAGAAGGGGTAAAGGGGAAGGGTGAAAATGTCGCCTATGTTACTCGATGGATCCTAAAGAATAAGTATGCAAAATTCGGGTCAGATCGGTCAAACAGTGTAGATTTGTACAGAAAATGAAAATATACCACGGGGAGGGGTGGGGTAAATGTAGTCTATGTTATCCGCCGGGTCCTAAGGAATAAGTATGCAAAATTTGAGTTGACTGTGTTCTACGTGTAATACACACAGGCAATTGTCTATGTGTGCACATGTCAAAGTTAGCAGTGTCATGGAATCAAGCAACACTATACGTGTTCAACTTATGCGCATGATGGTCCTAATATCCTGGTGAAGTGATGTTCGATGTTCTGTTCGATTTGCATTATTAATTAATATTGCTTTCCCACATAGTTTTATGGTAATATTTTTACAGTACAAATATAAACAAATCGTTTGAAATGTCAGTTCATCTGCGTGATTCTTAAATTGATAAATTCAATAAAATAAACAGTCATATCAAGAGGTTTCTCCAAGCAATGACCTCTTTTCAAAACATGGGAGCAACGATAGCACTAAATCTGCTTTTATAGATAAAAGATTACACAGAACTGTGTCCATATAAAATCATTTACACACTATAAGTTGAATAGATTGAATAGAACGAGTGCCCACGTGATTACTCATAAACATCGCGCTCGCGCGTGTATGTATTTGCATGTGTTACGTGTATCGTTCACTAGGAAGGATGGAATGATGAATTGTTTTGCAATTTTTTTAAAGATTTATTTGTTAGAAAATGGTTGTTTAATATTATATATATATTTTATTTTATATCAAATTTTTAGTTAGGTACCATGCATCCACAAATAAGTTCTTTATCTAAAAATGTTCCCAGGTTTTCACAGCCGTTCAGAATCTTCCGCATGTAGTTTTCTGGCATATGCTGCCGTGTATATCTGACCTCTCTGGCCGACGTTTCGGATTTCATTGCAGGGTCTATCATTGGGGTCAATTTTTGTGGTGATTGGTTGTGATCAGCACATCAGCACTAATGACGGACATCGGCCAGAGAGGTCAGATATACACGGCAGATTGCCACAGAAAACTACACGAATAAGAAAGATCTTTATCTACGTACCTACCGGGACGTGAAGGACATATTTCAAATTTAGTGAATTTCTAAAAAGTATCAGAACTTAAGACTGGCATTAAGAGGCCCCAGTACACGATTTTCGTATTTAAATTTAACGTAATCTTATTAAATCATTTTGCAAAACCCATAGCTAAACAGGCTTTTAATCAATTTTATAATAATTCATTTACGGGTACATCTTAAGGAGTACAGTTGCCGGCAAACTTCTTGAAATTCTTTGGCGTAGTGGGGGAATGTGCAGAAGACAAAATTTGGGTCTCGTTGGTGGAAAGGTACATGCGCAAACTTCCCCCCACTACGCCGTAAAATTTCAAGATGTTTGCCGGATTCTATACCATAAGTCACCATGATAACGGATGTGTCGTATTTGTATTTTTTTTCGTCACATATTTTTCAGGCATTGTTCTAGTTCGAAATTATTTATGTGTTATTACATTATTTCATATTTTATTTATATTATCCGGTAAAAATATTCGTTTATGTGAGTTGATTAAGCGACCTACCGAATGACGAAGGTTTTACGTCTTTTTTATAGGTCCATGAAGTAAACGTTTTCCCACAGCAGGGGTTGTTCAAAGGGAGGCCGCGCACAAAAGCCCCGGGATGTTATTTAATCTAACGGTTCACTATGGGAGGGATGAATTGCATCGCTATATATCATTGCTCGTACGCGATGGTAATGTAAGGCACGTTGTTGGATGTGGCAATAGAAAAAGAAGATGTGACGGAGAATACAATGGAATGATTTTGTTCTTTAATCCCGGCAGTTTCTCGCTAAGCTAGCAGTCTTATGCGACATCAATTTAGGATTCTACCTTCTGTAAATCTATATATTGTGCGGGTAAATAATACATACTTCATTTTGTGACCAACTAAATAACTATATTATAAATATGCTACTGAAGAAATTTTTTGTTTTATGATTTTGAATATATTCTATTATGTTGTCAAGATTCCCAAAGTAAACATCCCTATTTCTACAACGCGGCGCCGTGTGAAAAGTTTGGAAAGCCCGGCCACAAATCTAGGTCAATAGTAAGGCTGGGCGAGAGTGGGGTGAGTGGGGCGAGGGTGAGAGCGTGCCTAGCGAAAATGTCCATTTTTATTGTTAACCCAAATATAGCGAGACAATGTTCACTCAAGCGACTAGTAAAAGAAAATGAATTTATGAAATAGATCAAGAGTGGGATGTGAAAGAAAAACAAATTGGCATTTAGCTTCGAACTCGGATAACTTATAATAATCTTCTGGTGATGTTACTTTTATCTTCCAAGGTCTACAAAAACTTGGTTATGGGATCAGATCTTGACTGAGTTCAAGCAAACATTACTGATCGATCAATACCGCGGATCGACTGGGAGGGCAAGGGGGCTTCGTAAGACCAAAAATATTCTATACAAGAGAAAGTTCTTTCCCGGAATCTAGCCATATAAAATACTGTTATGAATTATCTTCTCCTCTCTATATGCCGACTTTCAATTCGCAAATGTATTTTTTGAGCAAGAATAATGTACACACAAGATTGCTAATAGCGCGATAAAAATCACGGGTTTTTGAATATACAAAAAAAATTTAAAAACTTCATCACAATACAAGAATTCAAAATTACCTAAAAGCTGTTAGGTCAAAAATAATAAGGGCATCCAAAATCGCAACTCATTTATAGTTGAGTTTATTTATTTAGTAACATTTTTTATACAACACACCCAAATGAAACGAACATTAACAGCGTTAGAAGGGATGTGACAAAAATACTAAAAGTACAAATAATCTGCACAAGTACAAATAAACTGTAAAACTTATTTAAAAAATATTTATTTTCGCAAAAATTTTCCATCAATTTTCCTAAGCTTTGCCTTATTTAAAAGAGAAATTTACGAGTAAGATATAAAATAGAAAACAATTTAAAAGAGACTGACTCTTTACTTTGCAACCTTGACAGAGCGTACAACGCATGTCAAGCATTGCATCGACAGGAACACAATTTTTTAATATGAACGAACAAGAACGACAATCGTGACGCTGAATATTGTGCACGAGCGAGATAGTCTGACTCTAGTATGTGGTGTGCACGATTTTATTAGATTAGTCACATTAACTAACACATTAACCTAACATTTCACGATCACATAGAGACGATCAGTGGTAATGCTTTGAGAATGTTAGGATTTGTTCTGCGTACTGCCAGGGTTTTCGAGAATACCCGCGTACTCAGAACTCTTTACAACTCCTTGGTGCGGAGTAGACTCGAGAGTGGCTCGATGATCTGGGGGCCACATGAGGGCAAGTACTCTCTTATGGTGGAGAAAGTCCAAAAGAAGTTTCTGAGATATCTCTACATGAGAGAGTACGGGCATTATCCTTGGCTTTACCCAACCGAGTTTCTCCAGGGTATGCTTGGCTACAATAGTTTAGAGACTAGAAGGAATGTGTATTTGATTACACATTTTTATCGATTGTTGCGCGGTATGATCGATAATCCTGAAATTATGCAGAGCATTGGTTTGTATGTTCCTGATAATTACACTAAACATCGTCAGCATAGATTGTTTCACATTCCAATATACAGGACCAACCTGCCGATGGTTATGCCTGTTGGAAGAGCCACAGCTATGCTGAACAAGATCGCTTTGGGTATTGATATATTCCATGTGTCTGAGGGGGTTTTCCGAAGCGGGATTCTCCTACACCTTTGACCAGATTTTATGTAATTTTTAATTTATTAAATATTTTCATTTTTGATATATACTTCCTAATATGTATGCCTTAAACATTTTGTTTGTCATGTACATATTATCATGAAATAAATTGAATTGAATTGAATTGAATTGAACTTGGATTCGTTATCATATAACGGTTGTGCAAAAAATATTTTCTCAACTTACCGGAAATATTCAGTTTTGGAGGAAATATGTTAGACCACAATCATGTGACCTAATAACGCTATAAATAAACTCGACGGTCCAGTTCTGGTCCGCGATATCACTGCTTGAATAATTTAATCACCTCGAGTGATTTAACTTGTGTGTGGTCGCATCACGTAAGAAAAAATATTATAAAATATTTTTGCTATGATTCTAAAAAAACATTGAATATGTTAACAGAGGAATGAAAAAGGTATTGCTAATTACAATAATAAAAAGAGTAATCAAAACCATCTAACACATTCCACTGGCATCAATAAAAGACTTACCTAAACTAACATTTGAATTTTTTAATTCGATTCCGATCTTGTTTACAGTAGGTAGGTTTGAGAGGTTCAGAAGCTGAGCCACCATTATGAAATTGACGAAAATAGAAAATGGCGTATTTAGATGCAATTTTACGTTATAACTTTAATATATTTACATATATAATAACTACTTTTAAAAAGGTTTTTGTATGTTTTGGAGGAATTTTATCAAAAGAATGTCGTTTTTAAAATCTACGCTCTGGGTACAGAATTAGTTACAAATATGTTTATTTCAATCTCCCTAATCGGATAGCTGCGGATTAGCTTCTAAAGCCCTCATTTATTAATTCCAAAATTAGACATTATATGTAATCGTACGATCCCGAAACCTTCGGGATTTATTTCTGAGTACCAACACTGTATGGTGAAGCTCTCGACGCATTGCTATCTTTTCGGATATATTGTATATTATAATATTCATAAGAAGACATTTTTTTCCGTCATAACATGAAAATTCTTGGGTAGATACACGAGACACGTTGGAACTACCATGTCTCTGAACATCTTCTACATTGCAGAAACAGTAACATCTTATACAAATTATATTTTTCTTACGCAAATTTGTGAAATTATTGTGATTTTTAACAGAATCGGCGTTTAATATATGGTTAACTTTATTCTGACAAGCTTTATTATAATATAAACTAGCCATAACCCATCAAAAATGACGGAATATTGGTTCACGTCTTTGCTAAGCTCTAGTATACTTTTATACTATCTCTTTGGCGGTCCACAGAGAGGCAGCCGTAGCAACATGCGTGAAGCGGCCGATTCGGATTTGGTGGCCCGGGATTCAAGCCCCATCTCCAACCGTTTAATTAGGTTTTTTAGCCATGAATTCGAACGAAATTACAGACGTTACACGAAATTACGAGGACTGACAGACAGATGGACAGACGGACGGACTTATGGATAGACCACGAATTTATTATGTTTGTTGATACCTATTTCGAGTCCCAAAGACTAGAGGCGGTTGGGGCGGGTTTCTGAGAGAAATGGCCCACCTCCGATTTTTTAATTTATTATAAATTAGTCGGCAATCAAAAAAGTTCCCACATTCCCACACAAGCATTCCCACCATATGCACTAAATTTTAATGCATTCTGCTAAAAAACTATTTCTTTTATAAAACATTATAATATGTACGGAGAACCATTACCATTACTGCATGAGGATGGCTAAATAATAAATTGCGTGGAATTATTAGTAACAGTAGACTAGAAGGTTTAACATTAATGTCAAAAATTGAAAGAGACATTGAATGAGATTGATAGTGAAATCACTGTTGATCTCATTGCGCAATAACGTAGGCAATTATTAAGAAAATATGTGTTTATATAAAAGTGCGTTTTTAAAGGGATGGATTTTTAAATGCGATTTTTTTACGTTTTATGCTGTTTAATTATATATTATAAGTATATATCTCTATATATAATTATATAATATATATATAACATATATATATATGTATATATTATAGATATATATATATATTATTATTATATATTATATATGAGATATAGATATATACTATATCATATATATAAGTAATAAACTTTTTGGTAAACGCATGTTTGAAAGGTTACAAAAGTAGGATATATACCAGCACAAATGTATTGTGCCAAAGGAGTAAGCGTTCGACTAAAGCATAGATTTTTGCGTTCTCCACCAATCAGACGATCCGTTTTCGTAAATATCTATGCTTTAAACGAACGCTTACTTTAACCCAACTTGAAACAACCGGCCCTAAGTAGGTGACGGTCATGGATTAAATTCTATAAGATAGAGATAATAATTATGGTTCGTTTAGTTTATTTGAAAATGTAATAATGATCAAACTGTTGTAAAGAATACTTGCATATAATTTTTATTATTAAAAATTTATGAGTTTTATATTGATTTATCTTAGGAATATAAAATTTGTTCATGTCAGGACGCGTAGTGAGAAATTCCATCGTCGTCTATATAAAGATTTCTGTATTTTCTTGTAATCTACTTCCACTCCTTCACCCCGTGAAGGGTCAAAGACCGCCCCAGAGAAGAAATTGCACGTGGCAACGCTCGTGTACCAACAGGGATGTCACACAATTTTAAATTAATTACTTTTATTTTCACAATATTTTTATATGAGATTATATTCTAAGAACACAGTTACTGGATTTGGTCCCCAGAGGGATGATTAATTAATTAAGGATAAATTATAGAAGCCTCACAGAGACGAAGCTATTTATGTATGAGAAAATGTCTCTTGTATGATGGCTTAGGACCATAGTATAAGAGACTTCCATTCACTTTTATCATATATAAATAACTTCGTCTCTGTGAGACTTCTGTAATTTATCCTTAATTACTTTTATTTTCGTTAATTTCAATTTTTACTAATTTTTGTAAGATAAATACTTCTACACCAGCAGTGATAAGGAATTGTCTATTCGTATGTTATATTAGGTCCTTACATATGAAATTGACGTTTTGCCGTACTGGCAAATTTGATCTCAAATATCTTCTCTTTGGTTAGGAATTCCAAATCCAAATTTATACAGCTATTTACTCATGTATTTGTGTTTTGAAAATTATAATTCATTTGTTTTTTCCTCAATTGTTTTTTTCTTTGCGTCACTCAGTTTATAAAATGAAAAACTTGCGCGTTATTTACGAGTAAGAGTTCCACCGTGGCACCAGTGCTGCAGAAACGGCTCGAAGGATTAATGATGTGTATGGCGACGGTGCCGCAAAAGAATACAAAGTGCGTTTTTGGTTCCAACGTTTTCGTTCTGGAAATTTCGACCTGCAGAACAAGCCCCGTGGACGGCCGGAGACCAAAGTTGATAATGAAGAATTGAAGGCTATTGTGGAAGCGGATCCATCGCAAACCACATCCGAGTTAGCTGCAGGCTGCGGTGTTAGTGATAAAACTGTTTTAATCCACTTGAAGCAAATTGGTAAGATGAAAAAGCTTGAAAGGTGGGTACCTCACGAATTGAGTGAAGCAAATCAACTCCAAAAATTGACTCCAAAAAAGTTACTTGTGAGCGATTGGTGGACTAGTGCTGGTGTCGTTCACTACAGCTTTCTTAAATCTGGCCAGACGATTACGGCAGATGTCTATTGTCAGCAACTGCAAACCATGATGGAAAAGCTAGCTGCTAAACAACCGAGGCTGGTTAATCGCTCTAGGCCACTGCTGCTTCATGATAACGCTAGACCACACACTGCACAACAGACGTCTACCAAATTAGAGGAGCTTCAATTGGAATATCTAAGACATCCACCGTACTCTCCGAACCTTGCCCCAATAGATTACCATTTTTTTTTCAAAATTTGGATAACTTCTTGCAAAGGAAAAAATTCAACTCCGATGGGGCAGTCCAAACCGCCTTCAAAGATTATATTGATTCCCGTCCGAATGGTTTTTTTAGTAAAGGGATCGATGAACTACCCATAAGATGGCAAAAGTGCATAGATAGCAATGGTACATACTTTGATTAAATAAATATATTATAATAAAAAAAAATCGGCTTTATGTTCCTCCCATACTAAACGTCAATTTCATATGTAAGGACCTAATATTTTCTTGCTATATAAAGATAACATTCTATCAGTTTGACGGGGCAAAATGGTCCGATTTCCCAAACATAGTCTTTAATAAAAATCTACTTACCAAAGTCTCAAGAGTTATTTTTATTAATGTTATTATACTCAGTAGATCAAACCACAACACGGTGCCACGTGTGGGTAGTATGAGATTAAATCGTCATATCGTCAAATCGTCATAGATCTATTAAAAATATCTCGAATGGGGTAAAAATAGACGATTGAAAATCTTATACATTTAAGCATGTTCGTTGTCTGTATATACTGTGAAGAAAGGCTCTAAGGGAACAGTAAAAGCTTACTAGGGTTATATTTTCACGGCGGATAACACAAACCCATCAGAATGGAGTAATGCGAGGGGGGCGCTACCCGTGTTGTGGATATATCAACTAGCCCCAGCTAAAATAAAAGCCCCAGCGTATATTTGGAAAGACTCGTTCGTTTAAACAATATAATAAAAAATGATACTGGTAGAGAATAATAATTAAAGCTAGGTACTCTCAGAATATTTTGTATAATATTTCCTGGCGTATCCTAGTGTAATGCAAGTATTCGGATGAATTTCATTACACACAATAAAGTATATTGCTCCCAAAATTCCGTAAATCAATTGTAGATTTTCTCATTAGCGATATCTGTGGGGATTTAGGGGAATGAAAATGGCTTTGTACAGGCCGCATGGAAAAGGCGCTTACAACTCATATATGAAAGCTTCACGCAATTTGAACATATATACAACTTCCAAAAAATGAATAAGCATGGTATATTCTATCATGGGTGGAAATGGCGAATGTTACAATTGTGTAAAGTGATCACTTAAGCCAACCATAAAAAGACAGGTCATAAGTCCTGTTACACCCAAAATGACTTCTATACCTACTTTCCCATAATTAATACAGTTTCGTCTCTGTGAGATATCTATTATATACACTACTAGGTACTCTCGCTTATCTCAATCGAAACATATTATACCATTATTAGACAGGTATTTGTACAAATTTCGTGATATTTAATTAATACGGATTAAAAAGTATTCCAAGTATGGCAAACAATCTTTTATTTTAATTTTCCGGCAGGTTCGTACGCCTGTGAAGGTGTTGTATCGCGAACTTCCCTCGGTACGTTCATCCCTTACGCAACGATGCGATTCCCGGGGGGTACCTGAATCGGGGCCACGCGGCTCAAATTTAGAACTAAGCCGTACACGTCACAATGAAAATTTAATAAGGAAAGTACGGCTTCATTGTCCGGCCACTGTTGGACAAATCGACGAACTGACAAATATCTAGATTTCGAATCAAATCATTTATCCTATTTAGATCACTATTTAGTGGGGTATTGTGTAATATGTATATACGTTAATCTTTTGGCGAATAAAAGCAGACTGGTGGAAATGCTGCGTATTTGATAATAAAGGAAATAATATATTTAATTAGTAGAAATTTTAACAAAACATCGTAATGTTAGTTTGATAAGTAACAATTTGCATGTCTAACAATTATACTATGAATAATATGCTCGAAACGATAGCAAAACATCTTCAAAAAGTTCTTCATCATTAAATTTTGATCTAATTTTGGTACCACGAAATAATTTGTTAAAATATGTTTAATTATATCAAAATAATATTAATTAACTCGATACCAGCGCCACGTAGTGATTTAAATGTGTACTAGAATATATATAGTCTATGAAAAAAAAGTAAATAAATTATTGTCTATTGTTCAGCCATCTTCATTCGTTTTATTATAATTAACGTTAGTAATTATTATTAAGAAATTCGGATCCCGGGATTCTCTAGTCATAAGATATGAATACAGTGCCGAAGAGACGTCAATAGTTAGAGTGAAGAGAAATTTAATTAAGTTATCTACGATTGGAGCCAACCTGAATTGAATAAATACTCATTGTCAGATTAAAAACACACAATTCTGAAAGGGAGGGGCTATGTCAGATCTCTAAATCCATAGGCGAGCGCCTATGAGACGGTAGATGAGCGTGGAAGAAGTAAAAGTAAAGCAAAGTATGGTATTTTAAGCCTTTTGCCTTCCATTGTCGGGAGATACATATATATTTATAGTTTTATAGATGAATGAAAATTGAATGATTTCATTAACATAATTTGAATCACTATATTAATAACCGATCTTCTTCTCTTTTCTGGACAGGATTTGTTATAGCGAACTACTCCTCTCCGCTCTCTTCGGTCCTGGACCATGTTGGGTGCCGCGCCCTAGTGAGGTGCCGAATAACCACTTCATTTAGTCGAAATTCTGTCCTCTTATCCCAGTGACAACTGAAAACTGTTACCGTCTCTTGTCCCAAGTGCGTTATGTCGACGCTTGGTGATGACAACCTCGATCATTTTTATTTCCTAGTGTTTGTGCCCTAGTGAGAATCTTATGTGCAACATTCTCCCCCATCACTATATTTCGGATGCATTCAGTGTGTTTCTATCTTTATCTCCACCCCTTATAGCGGTAGGTATAAAAAACACTGGAAAATTTATCGAACCGAACTTAGTAGTTAGGAATTTTGACCGGTTTTTTCAAATCTTATTTGAAAAATGATGAATGAAATTACAATAGAACACAATAATTACACGATAAAGTTAACAAATAAATCTATGCATACATATAATAAATTGAAGATCACATCTGTAGCGTGCTTTATAAAAAGTATTTCATTTCTCTATTTGTAAAAATGTTAAAATTTTAATAAATAAAATGCCACTATTAACTAATTGACTAACCATCACGCCGTTTCCCCTCAGGGTTACATTCATATATCTTCTCATGCAAGCTCTACGGATGTTGAGGCTTTTAACAGGGCCATCCTCCAATATTTGTAATATTTGATGATGCTAGGTCTTTCGCGGACCCCCTCTATTCCTTTTGCCTTCAACACTCGCCCCCATATATTTTCTTAACCATTCTTTCCTCGCTCATACGTTCTACATGACCAAACCATCTCAACACTTCTTTCTTTATTTTGTCTACCACACTACAGCCCGCCATTATTAAGAGATAATTAAATAAGGATACTGGAAAATTCGGCGGTGTCGTCACCGTTTTTTTATTTTATCATTAAATGTCGCACTAAATGTTATTTTATCAACTGTGTCGTTTCGAGTCAGTTGCGATGACAGATTACACAATGCTATCGGCATTAGCCATCAATGGCTAAATAGCAACTCAATTGTAATGCTTTGGCGTATGCTAAAGCGGAATGATACTTTTTTATTTTTGTTCATAAATGATAGTACATCATACATAATATGTTTAGTACACAGCACACTTTTTACTCCCTTTATATTAACTATCGTGGCGTCTGCTTGCTTGTTTGCTTGACGAAAAAACTTTGGATCGATTTTTAACCCTTTTACCGTGATCCAATCGAGCTGAAACTTTACAAGCAAAATTTTATCAAAATTTCGTTAAAAAAATAAATAATTATAGTTAAACTTACTAAGTTGCATGAAGAGAGTGTGACGCATCTGGTAGACACTAAACCTGATTATAGTATAATTTTGGATTTTTGGAAATTTTTTATTACTCCCTTTCGTAGCGTCGCCCGACCGAAGCCCAAAGCGTACGTTAAGCGCCAAACCAGTTTCCACTAGTAAAAGAGAAAGGGAGTATAATAAAAACTATATTACGGGTTAGTTTTTTTAAAAATTTAAAATCACGTCATTCATGTTTTACGCGCAAATAGCTATAAAAGGTGTCTCTCTGTAATGGTGAGTAGCCCTTATCCATCAAATAGAATCCCAATTTTTTTACTCATTTTTTTTTTCTTACACGTATAAGTACCATCATTTTTAACGGATTGTAGTGTTCTCTTAGATTTTTGATGTCGTCTTTTTATGAATCTCATTTCTTGTATTGTCCTCAAAACCGTTCAGTTAATTTTTTTCATACTTCTCTTTCGCTAGATTTCGAATACTTCTAACCTATTTCTCTCCCTCTGACTGATTGTAAAGTTTTCTTTTTCGTGTAGTGTAGGTAGGTACAGATGTAGCTAGGTTAATTGAATTTAATTGAATGGATGATCGGAAAAGTAAGCTAGTATGTGTAAAAAAATGGATCCGTAGAAAATTCAATTAATAGGTTTTGCAAAAAGTTTGTTGCCACATAAAAAAACAATTGTTTAATTTTTTTTTATAATTCAAGAAGAGATTTGCTGTATCGATTAGTTTTCTCTTCTAACAAAATGCTAGAGATGTCCTTTAAATGAACATCCCACCACATTATGGATTAATTCTATTATTTATCGCCATACATCGCACTCGTGGGCCAAATTTCACCCACAACAGTGGGCACACCCTCAGGTCTTGGCGTGTCGGAGGCATGTACGGCTGTACTAACGTAACTATCCTCGTGTTCTTATGTGTCTGTTTATATCAAGGAGGGGAGGTCTAGAGACCACATCCATTACGTTAGACGCGATAATATTTCAATAATAAATTTCTTCGACGAGACAGAATAGGTTCCTATTTTGCGATACGATCAGTCACAGAAAAGGCATCAGCTCTATTTGTGTTAGATGATTCACTTTTGATTCACGGCGATGTGAACAGAGATGTTGGAGTGTAGTGGGTAATTCGTTTCTTGCTGTATCGAGGCAGTTAAATTGAACACAGCGTGGTCATTGTATTCTTTGGGACAGCTAAACTGATCTCCGTAATGTCAGAAATTCATTAAATCCAATTCCAACGCTGATATGATCCCATTTACCATGCCATAGATTTTAAAAGTTGTAGCTATATAATAAAAAGTTATTCTGTTTAGTCTAGTCTAGTTTTTTAGTTTAGTCTAGTTTAGTGTAGTTTTCTGGACCGCATATCTTTTTTTGGGATCCCTTTATGGGGTCCATCATTCATTTTGAGACCGCTTATGCAAGAGGCAGGAGAAAAATGGCGGAATAGCCCAGAAAAATCAAGATTTTACGAGCTTATAGTAGATTTTGTGGCTTTGAAAATCTGCCCCACAGAGAGGGAGAGATAGATATAGCAGGTGCAGCCTCTCATCAGGAGGTGTTATAAAAACTAAGTTTTATAAAAATTTACTCTTGAGATGCCAAGACCCACCAGGGTTTGTCGAGCCAACAATGATGACGATGATGATAAAAATAAAACTTTCTTATGTGTGTAGTAAAACGATTGCTTCATTCGAAATATAAAATTAAGTATAAGTTTTTAACAGCTTTAGTAATAAATCTAGGCGTACTGACTCAACACTTATAGTGTACAGTGTACAATAACTCATTCTTCTTCTTCTTCTTCTTCTTCTTCTACCCCTTATCCTATTGAGTTGGGATCCCTACACCGTATAAAAGGTTGCAACTTTTCCTGTGTTGGGCTTCAGATATCAGACGAAATATTAGGTCCTTACATATGAAATTGGCGTTTTGCCGTACTGGCAAATTTGATCTCAAATATCTTCTCTTTGGTTAGGAATTCCAAATCCAAATTTATACAGCTATTTACTCATGTATTTGTGTTTTGAAAATTATAATTCATTTGTTTTTTCCTCAATTGTTTTTTTCTTTGCGTCACTCAGTTGACAAAATGAAAAACTTGAAATATCGCGTTATTTACAAGTACGAGTTCCACCGTGGCACTAGTGCTGCAGAAACGGCTCGAAGGATTAATGATGTGTATGGCGACGGTGCCGCAAAAGAAAACACAGTGCGTTTTTGGTTCCAACGTTTTCGTTCTGGAAATTTCGACCTGCAGAACAAGCCCCGTGGACGGCCGGAGACCAAAGTTGATAATGAAGAATTGAAGGCTATTGTGGAAGCGGATCCATCGCAAACCACATCCGAGTTAGCTGCAGGCTGCGGTGTTAGTGATAAAACTGTTTTTATCCACTTGAAGCAAATTGGTAAGGTGAAAAAGCTTGAAAGGTGGGTACCTCACGAATTGAGTGAAGCAAATCAACAAACGCGCGTTGACTGCTGCGTTGCATTACTCAACCGGCACAATAATGAAGGGATTTTAAATTGAATCATTACCCGTGATGAAAAGTGGATCCTGTACGATAATCGGAAGCGCTCATCGCAATGGCTGAACCCTGCCGAACCAGCCAAACCATGCCCCAAGCGAAAATTGACTCCAAAAAAAGTTACTTGTGAGCGTTTGGTGGACTAGTGCTGGTGTCGTTCACTACAGCTTTCTTAAATCTGGCCAGACGATTACGGCAGATGTCTATTGTCAGCAACTGCAAACCATGATGGAAAAGCTAGCTGCTAACAACCGAGGCTGGTTAATCGCTCTAGGCCACTGCTGCTTAGTGATAACGCTAGACCACACACTGCACAACAGACGGCTACCAAATTAGAGGAGCTTCAATTGGAATGTCTAAGACATCCACCGTACTCTCCGGACCTTGCCCCAACAGATTACCATTTTTTTCGAAATTTGGATAACTTCTTGCAAAGGAAAAAATTCAACTCCGATGGCGCAGTCCAAACCACCTTCAAAGATTTTATTGATTCCCGTCCGAATGGTTTTTTTAGTAAAGGGATCGATGAACTATCTATGAGATGGCAAAAGTGCATAGATAGCAATGGTACATACTTTGATTAAATGAATATATTATAATAAAAAAAATCGGCTTTATGTTCCTCCCATACTAAACGCCAATTTCATATGTAAGGACCTAATATTTAACATACTTTTTCATATTTTTCATTCTCATCTATCTTGGTATGCATGTAACAACAATTAGTAGGTGTATGTTAATAATTCTCAAATCCTTTTTATATTCGCACACATTGACTATGTACATTAAATAATACCTATCGGTTTAGGTGTACGAGCCTGGACGACATTGAGACAGATAGTCATTCGTAGGGTGGAAACATTGCCTATAAAAAATAATGTGTGGCATTCCACCCCCGCTGTATAATTTTATGGATGTGTTCATACAAATAATGGCTTTGTGATATCAGTGAGTTAATAATTTAAATATCATTCATTCAATGCGAAAATTAGTTGGTCAAAGTTATCCTTGTTTACTTAGGAACTGATCCATTGAGGATCCATGACGTCACTATTTATGTCTAGGGATGTTTTTGTTTGAGCGGAAGTAAGCTCGTAATTTTTTGGCGTTGTATTATTTTATTTCCGGTAAATGACGTAGCGACACCTATCGCCGCTGTGACCCCGCAATGACCGGAATATCAAAAGCAAATTATTTATGTTACCTTAAAAATATATGAAATACTATTTGTGACATGTACATACATGTCACAAATAGTATGATGGTACTAATAACGTGATTAACGTCTAAGATTTTTGGGAATCATTGCAAATATTAAATCTTCTTCTTCTTCTTCTGCTTCATCTAGGACTGCGTCCTGTCATTGCTCGGAGCCTGTTCCTGGGATACAGATGTCCAGCTATCTCGCCATCTTTTATGCGGTCTTCCTGGGAGTCTGGTACCAGACGGCAGCTTGTTCGCTGCTATGCTCACTACTCTCTCAGTACAAGCTCTCTCCACATGATCTCTCCAGTAACGTTTTCTAGATCTTCCCCATCGGACAATATCCTCGACGTCACAGGTCCTTCGTATTTCGGAGTTCCTCACTCGGTCTCGGATTGTCAGTCCCGCAATGGGTCGGAGAGTCTTCATCTCAGTTATTCTTAGGAGATTTTTTGTTCTGGTAGTGTCAGCCCTTGTCTCGATACCGTACGTCATGATTGGGCGGACACAGGTCTTGTATATCTTATCTAAATCAATAGTCTTAAACGCACAGATGTCTCGTCTAAAAAAACTGTATGTGATAATATTCAAATATTTGTCTTAATTATTTTAATGTAGACTAAATTAAACATATTAAAAATTAAAACAATTCACTTTGTTTAAATAACTAATTTTATTTTAAAACACTCAACATGTTTCGGGACCAACGGTCCCTCCTGTATACCTTCTATCGTCTTGAAGCAGGAACCGTTGTTCCCGAAACATGTTGAGTGTTTTAAAATAAAATTAGTGGTTTAAAAAAAGTGAATTGTTTTAATTTTTAATAATTTAAAATGTTTAATCAAAGTGAATTTGCATTTATTGAAGAAAATAAATTAAACTTTGTAATACACAAACGTTGAGTTATATTTATCATTGCTATAGTTTCGAGAGGAGCAGTCCCTTTCATCATAGTAGTAGTTATTAATTACATCTGATGATGGAAGCGACTGCTCCTCTCGAAACTATAGTAGCGATAAATATAACCCAACATGTGTGTATTACATAGTTTAATTTGGTGTAAATTAAAATAATCATGTTGCACCACAACCATTAATAATATTAGTACTAAACTTAAATGGTTAACATGGTTAATGTATCGGGTTTGTGTCCCGGTGGTAATAAGAACGCATATTTTATCGATACATGGTATTCGATTTTGTCTTTATAACATTCTAGTTTTTAAATAACTTATTCTTCGTGTGCTGTATTCTATTGAATTGACAACCACGTTACAGTATGCTGATTTATAATGTATAAAAAAGTAACCCATAAAAACCAAGTTTTTACTATACTCCCTTTCTCATTTACTAGTTGAAACATTTTTTTTAGCTTAACCCACGCGTTGGGCTTCGGTCGGGCGACGCTACGAAAGGGAGTAATAAAAAATTTTCAAAAATCCAAAATTATACTATAATCAGGTTTTGCGTTTACCAGACGCGTTGAAATACTATCGTACAACTTAATAAGTTGTATGAAAAAACCATTCAAAATTTGAAAAATCCAAAAATGTATTAATTTTTTTAACGAAAATTTGACAGATCTTCTTGATCGCAGCCACGAGACTGCTTGCAAAGTTTCAGCTCGATTTGATCACGGGAAAGGGGTTTAAAATGGATCCAAAGTTTTTTCTTCAGACAAGAAGAGAAGACGCCACGAGTTAATATGAAGGGAGTAAAAATAAGACAACTAGCGTTTTTCCTAACTTTCCAAAGTTAGTTTTTGTTAGGCAGCCAAGCCTTTTACAATGCTTCTGCTTCTGTATAATGGGATGGAAGAGATCGTATGATGGAGAGTATATTTTGTATGGTTGACGTTCCCATGGAGTAAATTAAATGAATATTTTATCTCTGTTTTGTATTAGAGAACAATATTGTTAGCAGTGTGGCATTTTCCATCCGTAGGTACCTGCCATTAATTGCAACTGACAGCTCGTGAAAACCGGCCACATTTGCCCTTATCATTATTTAGTCAATGCATCGGTCTAACTGTCGTCTTTATAACGTTCGTATTGTATAATAATTTCATACTTTAATAAAAATATGTTTATCAATTTTTTATCAAAAAAAAAAAATCACAATCAAAGAACCGGATGCACGAGTATTTACATTTAACGACACAATATTAAAATTCTATTCATCAGTCAGTTATTTCAAATGCGTGAGGCGATTATTAACAATACAATTACAGAGCCGGATTATGGAGCCTAGACACTGGTCTAAGACCCACCAAGGTAGATATTGTCAGAACACTAAGTCTTTCCGATCGTTCTACGTGGATCTGAGACATGGACACAGACAACCCGAGTATAAAAAGACGGACGCCTTAGATATGCTGGGTAGAGTGTGGGATTTTAGATTCCATTTTACAAAACAAATGCTGAACAACATCTATCTTTGATGTTGTTAAGATTTTATTTTCCTCAATTTTTTTAGACATGACACAAGTCACGCGGTTACAATGGTGAGATTGGTAGATTGGTGACATAGGGCAGAGACGAGAGATTCCGTTCCCGTGGAAGATCTCAGACTAGATGTACGGATATGATAATGTCTCACTGCGAAATCCATCCAGTAAAATCAGTAGTATTCTCCAAAACACTACATGGAAAGAAAACAGTGACAAGAAGAAAGAGACATATGACACTCGATGCCTTCGAGATATAGCGCTGGAGGCGGGAGCTACATATCTCTCGGAACACGAAACGCCCAAGCGTCTCATTCTTCCAAGAATTTAAAAATGTCTACCTAAAAATTTTCGATAACATAATGAAAAACCATTCTTGTATATTTTCAAAAAGATGCGAAAACACGCTCTCCTATAAGATCACTATTTAGTGTGGCTCTGAAAAGTTCTACAGAAGACTGGCCAAATCATTGCCCCACTTTCTGGAGCCACGATGTTCTCCTCCTTCCAGGGCTCAAATTTCCAGAAAAATTTCCCTCCTTTATGAGATCTAAAATCTGATACTTCTCTGGATGTTTTATTACATTGAGGTTTTTGGATTATTATTATTATTAATAGTTCAAATAAAGGAGTTGACAGTTTCCTCAGCCAACAATCAACAGACTTTTTTGCACAAATTTCTGGAGAGACGGCCCTCAGCACTGAATATACCACGAAGAAGAAGATATATTTTCCACGGGGACTGGATCTGGAGATCTCCGAAGGGCCCCGATCGTTTTAATTCGGTTCTGTGATCCCTGAAACTTGTTATCTCTTTTTACATCCGGCCAGTCTTCTTTCATACATACACAATATCGTCGCATCCCGTGCCTAATACGCTGCCTGTACTGGCTATCCGCCCGTCCGTCTATATATAGTAGAGTCCGTATATGTAGAGTGTGACACGCGATCAGCGCATGGCGTATGAGGTGCGGTAACGCAACGAAAGAAATTTTGCTGGACCAAAATTTATAGGGGAGAGGAGTGAGACGTCCAGGGGAGCGGGTGTGTAAACTTTATTTTCCTCAGAATCCTACAGCGCACCTGAACAATATTTAAAAGAAGAATGGGGTCATAAAGATAAACTGTGCAAAATTTTACGAATGGCATTGAAAATAATACACTATTATGTATAGGGGAGGATAGTGAGGTGTCTTTGTTTTTTGCAGGCGCTAAAGAGAAACGATGTATGTTTAGTGGTTATTGTGCATATTTTGAGGATTTTTAAAATTTTATTTTTCACTATTTATATTTATTCTATATATTTTATTTTCACTATATTAGTTTCATACATACGTTGAATAGGCTACTATACGTTGTACTATATTAACACACGATTTACATTACATTACATAATCTACATTAAAGTTTTTAACTATAAACCTATTGCATTCCTTTAAACTCCCTGATATTTATTTTTTTGTGTAGTTTTCGGCGTGTTATTGATATTATGTAAATAGCTAAGTAATTATAGTAAGTAAGTACTAGGTAAGTAGCAGAGCAGGGAAGTCATAGGAAGTAAAAAGGTAGTTACTTGTTAATGGTGGCTTGTTGTCGAGTTGAATCGATGAGTTACACGCTTAGCTCTTATTTTAAACTACGTGCGTAGGTCGAAATCTCATGAAGCTAAAGATGATCAACTTTAACAAACTGGTCTTTAGGAAAGTCGACAGAGGAGTAAGTGACGTTCTCAGCAGTCGCCCAGCGGCCGGCTGGTCAACCTCCCGATTCGTGCGAGATCTTCGCGAAAATTCGCCCCAAATATGTTGTTAACCATGTTC
This sequence comes from Agrypnia vestita, assembly GCA_016648135.1. Classification (NCBI taxonomy): domain Eukaryota; kingdom Metazoa; phylum Arthropoda; class Insecta; order Trichoptera; family Phryganeidae; genus Agrypnia; species Agrypnia vestita. Next base: position 34,421 of record JADDOH010000571.1, read on the forward strand.
CACATGACCAAACCATCTCAGCGGCTCATTATTTCTTCTGTCGACTGCGCTACAAATAGCTCTACATTTGCACTTAATTTTTTACTTCGTCAATCTATCGTTCGAAGATTTAGTAGACACTAAAGGAGCCCATTTCCAACGCATTCTCTCTACTTTTAGCCAATTTTACATATTTACCATCACACACAAGCCAAAAGGATCGAGAGCGAGGGGAAGACCAAGACAGAGATGGGCGGATAATTTCAAATTAGCCCTACAAGAGGTGGGGCTAGACGACAAGGAAAGAATGGCCCTCTGTTGTGCAGCGTTTCTGGACTTCCGAGACCCATAAGACCCATAATGAAATTGACAATGGGTACTTATTTACAAAAGTAACTAACTAACTAACTAACCATCACGCCGTTTCCCGCAGGGGTAGGCAGAGAGGATTGAACGCCACACTCATCTATCCTGGCACACCACTTTTGCTTCGGCCACATTCATACATATTCTCATACAAGTTCTACTGTTGTTGCGGCTTTTAACGGGGCCATCCTCAAACTCTTGTTGTATCTGATCGTGCCAGGTCTTTCGCGGACGTCCTCTATTTCTGCGCTCAACACTCGCCTCATATATTTTCTTACTATCCTTTCCTCGTTCATATGTTCCACATGACCAAACCATCTCAGCACTCCTTTCTTTATTCTATCTACCACACTACAGCCAGCATTGCATTCACGTCTAATTTGTTTATTCCTTACTCTATCGACCAAAGATTTTCCACACAAGCTTAGTGACCGCATTTCTACCGCATTCAGTCTACTTTCATTCCTCTTTTGCCAATTCCAGGCTTCACTTCCATACATTAGGGTTGGCAAATAAATGAATTAATTTAAACAGTACATTTGGCATATCAAAAGAAGGGGGGCAGTACCTATGTTTTACGCAGGACCCTAAAGAACAACTGTACAAAATTTAACAATATTTTTATATGTAAGTGTGTTATAAGAACATAGTTACTAGATTTTGTCCCCAGAAGGATGATTAATCAATTAAGATAAATTATAAAAGTCTCACAGAGATGATGCTATGAATGTGAGAAATGTGTGTGGAAGTCTTTTTATACGATGGCCCAGATAATAATGATTTTCAGGCGTATTCTAGTATATATATTAAAATAATTTGTAAGAATTTTATGCATACATGAAAAATAATATTACTTATTACTCCGCTTTAAAAAATATAGAGGTTTCATTACCAAAATACCACATATGTCTCTGGCATAGTTCATTGAAATAAAATGAAAGATTCTCAGATTTGAACATAGAACTTTTAAAAATTTGATAACGTGTGGATGTTCTTCCGATGGAATTGGTGAACGTTGCATTGTGTAGAGTGATCAGTTAAGCCAGCTCATACAGGTTGTAATCTCTGGGCCATCATATAAAAAGACTTCCACTTCTCTGTGAGTCTTTTATAATTTATCTTAATTGTACTAAATTTATTTTTGATGTTTATAGCGTTAACTTTGCAGTTGGACTTAATTATTAATTAATTAATTAACTTTGTATTGACCACTTGATGTAACTCTACGTCTACCAGTTTCGATACCACCGTATCTTCGTCAGGACGGACGCATACGTATACGTCCTGACGCATATACAAAATTTAGTTTAGATCGGTCAGAGGGGGTGGGATTGTTAGGTAACAGACACGCATCCAGTTTTATATGTAAAGATTTAATTGCAAGGAAACAGGTTAAATAGTTTACGAGGTTTATGAACTCACTGATAAATTATATTTAATTTGTAACCACCGATACGAAAAAGCTGCTAGATTCTCGACAGCAGCGGGACCTTGAAACTGGTTGATGGCATTCAGTGTTACATTCGCGGTTAACTTTTTTGTGTTGCGACTTGTCAATGACCTAGTAAACAATATAATATAAAATACACGTCTTCATACTCACAGTCAGTATTAAAAATTGGGGTATTTGCCGACCGTGACATGAATGACGCAATAACTGTTGTGACGCATCTAGCCTCCAAAAATGTGTTTAAAATGTAGTCGAAGCAGTAAGAATATCGAGATTTTTTTATAAGGTTATTTTGTGTTTTAACTTCTATTTTATCTAAATTAATCATTATATTGAGTATATTACGTATTACTACTAGGTGTACATCTTGTAAATCCATTTATGATTATGTTAGGAATATGAATAGGAATAAGAAATTAATGATCAAATTAAAAAAAATAATCTAAAGTTACCTTAGCACAGTAAACAGAATTAAAAAAGGGTCACTTAGGTGGTTTGGTCATGTTGTACGAATGAATGAGGAGTTGAACGTACCAGAAATAGAAGACGTCCATGAAATACTTGGTGAGACCGGGTTAACCTGATATTAACCTGAAAATTATCCTGTAGAAAATAGATCGGAAGATGACAGAAGTTATCGCTGAGCACCAGACCAACAGAGCGGGGTTGATTGGGAAAGCCAAAACATAGACAATGTTTTCAATGACATATTTTTTTATTTAAAATATGACAGAGACCTGAAAGGTCTATGGATAACATTTTACATAAAAGTTCGATACAATAATAATAATAATGAAAAAATTCATTTGTTATATTTGACTGAGTTTTAGGATTTTTGTCACTTCTATTTTGAAATTGTTAGTAGTCAGTTGTTGGTCTGTTGTGGTAGGTCGTGGCACAGTATTAATCCATTACAAATTAGTCGTAATCGTCCTGTTTTTGTTTTGGCTTGAGTTGTGTGGTTTTACGCCATTCTAGTGTAGCGTCGATGATTTTCGTGTATTTTGTGTAATTCAATGTATTCGCTCCGGACTTCGCCATTTGGTAGCTTGTGAATGAGTTTCAGTGTTTAGATTTTTGTAATTTTATCAACGTTTAATTGTTGTGTTATTCGGTAAACTATTTCAGTTGATGTCATGTATTTTAAATTGTAGACCATTTTGAGTATTTTATTTTGTTGTCGTTGGAGTATATCCCATTCTACTCTTCACGTATGCGTCGTACATCAGAATTTTTACGGTCTTCGGTGTGATTTCGTGTAATTTCTGGAATAGGCTAGTCAGTTTAGTCATAGAGTCAATTACTTTGTCTATATGAATGGTCTATTTGAGGTGTCTGTCCGTGATGTGACGAGTCCTAAGTATTTTGTATGTTCTGATTCAAAAAGTATGTTTCGTTGTGTATTTTTATGCCCATTTGGTGAGTTTTCCGTTTGGCTTTAAAGTTAATGAATGTACTTATATTTTTGAGCATTTCAGGTAAGAACATTTCTATTTGTCCACTCCGTTAGTGTATATATGTCCTTGTAAATTAGTGTTTTGGTTTCTGTTTCTGTGCCGTTATCGTTCTCATAGAATAGCTGTCTTTAAAATCCAGGAGAAGAGCAATGAACGTGGTGATGATTAATAAATTAGACTTTATTTATGTGTATTTTCTAGTAAAGTAAAATATGTAGAAATTATTATACAATTCAATCAGTATTTACTTTTCATGCAAGCGGCCGGACAATCGAGAGTCTACTGCAATTTAACTACAGCAATGCTTTTTAAGTATGGTATTTTATTATCAAAGTTGGGTTCGTTATTAATCATAGTTGTGTTGTACCCATGCATAATTTAATATCAACGAACGCACGATTTGGGTTAAGGTCCACGCGGAATAAATACAAACATTGGTATAGATTGAAAAAACTGTGTTCATATCTCACAGCTCAGTGTACCACTAACCTCGGATTTTTATAATAATACTTATTACAACAAATATCGAGGACTGATTGAATGTTGTGGAAATGAGTTCGTTGAGATTTATTTATTAGATCTTATTTTAATTGATGTAATAGGAATTCTTAATACATATAATATACAAATAATAAGATTTTTAACAGTATATATAGATATATCATTTCCAGCTTTTGAACACATATATCTCCACTGGGTTAAAGTTAAATCAAACTCAAACAAGTATCGGCACACATAGTGTTGCAAGATTATAAGGCGTCTGATACACATGCTTCTTTAGTGGCACGTGAGCATGCGCAGTATCGACTTTGACAGTGGCATGCTTATTAGTGGCATGTGTGTACGCACATTGCTAGAAATGAGCATGCCACCTAGTGGCATGCTCAAAAATCAACCGCCGGTTGATTTATAAGCATGCCACTGTCATTCACCATAGAGAAGGGGTATCTTTGGAGCATGTGTGAACAGACTTGCTTATTTATGAGCATGCTTATGTCATTCGCGGGCTTCGCGGCTAGTATTATCGATGCGATCTTCTCAGTCCGCGACAGATGAAACAATTATGGCGCGTTGGGGAGGTGATAAAACATTACTTTTCGTAACTTATTATAGGAATCACGAATGTCTGTGGAATACTCGGTCACCGTTGTGTAAAAATAATATAGTGAGAAATAATGTTTACGAAACTTTATTAATAGGCATGAATGATTCAAATCTTACAATAAAAATTATATAAACTAAAATCAAAAATGTGCGGATGGAAACTCGGGAACTTTTTTGATTTATTGGTTGACTTGAATTTTCTATTTCAGTTTGCAAAGTTTCCATTTTGAACAAGAGCGTCTCTATTCTATGACAAAAGCATGCCACTAATAAGCATGTGTGTTTGATTGTTAGCTTTGGGCATGCTTATTTATGAGCATGCCACTAATAAGCATGCCAGTAATGAGCAAGTGTGTACAGTTGTTTGCTTATTAGTGGCATGCTCATTAGCATGCCAGTAAAGAAGCATGTGTATCTGTACCTTTAATACTCGCACATTAGACGGCCATACAAAATCGCACACAGCGGTCCAATTATTCAACAGATGAATACTGAGAGCCCAGTGTCTCTGTAATGAAGTAAAGTGCACGTCTCAATCAGCACTTGCAAACCAGATGACTCAGACCCACTTCAACGTTATCTCCTGCGTGGGTTTTATCCAATTATTAAATATCTCCTTGTCTGCAGTGAATGACTCTAATAAAAATTATACCCATCCATTGTTCGAACCGAGTCCTCGCGCGCTTCTCTGTGGGAAAACGATAACTGTGTGAATCAGATTACATTTTGACCCGTAATTTATAACTACAAGAAAGCTATCGGTCATGTTTTGGCCGCTAGACAGCGACGGCCAATGCCTTCGGAATTGATAAAGTAGTAATGAGGCCACGGCCAATGTCTTTGAAAATGATAAAGCAATATAAAATAAAAAGAGCAGTCTATGCTATATTTTTTGTATTCCTTGATAAAGGTATCACAATTAGTATCAAAACAATGTTGTAGATTATATTTAGTGTTGCAACGAATACTACTTTCACGAATACGAATATCAAGCCTACTATTCGGAGAATACGAATACGAATACGAACAATTCAATAAGGTAATAAATAATACACCACTGTTCTTTCTTTATTAAGAGATTTAATAATTAAAATTTACCACCGGAAAATTTTTATTCATAAAGCACATTTCTTTTATCCGTTTGTACATTCCCAGCGATCTAAAATAAATATCACTTTTTTCACGCTTACGAGAGGTATTAGATGTTATTAGATTTAATTTGAAATCATTTTATAAGAGTTAACACTTTTACACACAACGGAAATAAAATGGAACGAACAATACGTATTACAAAACAAAAACTACATGAAATGAGCACCCAACCTTATTAATAACCCAACGAAACTAGATGAAAGAACTCATCTTATGCTGTGAAATAAGTAAAAATTGACAACTCGAACAATTGAGAACTTAACAAATCCATTCTTTCAATGTTAGGGGAATCCCCGATAGTAGAGTGCGTAGGTGTGTTCGGATACACGGTGCCCAACCAAACCGTAATTTGCGTTGCGTTCAGTTATTAGTAAGTAGTTTGTTTTTAATATTCGTGATGATATTCGGCGAATATGAATATTCGGTAAATATCTATTATTCGGTAAATATCTACTATTCGGCGAATATGAATATTCGTATTCGTATTCGTTGCATCACTAACTATATTACATTTATTTAATATGTTGAGTACTGTGTGACATACAACTAATCATACTATTGACATATTATACTAATTAAATTTGGTTTTCATCAAATTTTTGTATTAATCTCACTTTATCTTAACATTATCAAAATTCTTACAGTCAAAATGTTCAATCTGATATATATTTTACATTGTCTCCTAACTCACACCGCTTTATCACAAAGTTAAAAAGAAAATGCTGTTTATCTTAATGGTGTGTGTCCACGGATGCGATTTTGATCTCTCATCTTTGAGATCATCATTTGTCGATAAAAATCGGTATGTAGATACAGATACTGGCGCGATACAATGCACGAATGCACGCATACTTAAATGAAATGAGTTTTGCTTGTATAGATTACTCGCCGACCGATTGAAGACACGAAAACAAAGAGGAGGGCGAGAAAAATTCACCCGCCTGTCGAAGAAAACATCATTTGATTGGCTTTTGACATGCAACAGTTTAACATACAACAAGCGTAAAGTCAGGCACGAGATGGCAGATCTCCAAGCCACGATGTTACACGAGGACTACGAAAGTCGAGAGTTGTCTCCAAAGAATCTCATGGGAGGTAAAATTGTTTTGAGATTAAAATCTCATCCTTGGACACAATTGTTAAGTAAATTCATATTAGCACTGGTTTAAAAAAATACCGGTGAAAAAATGCGTATTTCGAACGACGAAGAGGAAAATGAATTTTTTAAATTAATACGAACGGTCTTGTTATATCCAAATTGTTTTTTTATAGTTACGCAATTCATCGATTACTTTTTTCTCGTACCGGGGCTACGTAAGATATAGACATATAGATGTAAACACACAATACGTCACGTAATTTAGACACTAACGTAACGCAATATCCAATAAAATTTTAGGAAATAAATCTTGTGACAATAACAAAGGTATTAACGTGAAGGTATATATCGATTTAGGCATTGCGTATAATAGACTAATATGGGTATGTGACCTGGTGTGCCGATATCTCGAATATAATGTCTTTATTATTAATATTACGCGAAAGACAGCACACCGATGGTTTTTTCTTAGTATTAGTTTTTATTTCTATTATTATCTATTATTTTCAGTATTAATTTTTGAATATGTATATTTATTCAGTAAGTACCCCAGTTATTCTATATACCTATATATTGCAATTGCACCGTTAGACTGCGGTCTTAATTTGGCATATAAATAAGTAATGTGGATTTATTTGCAATCGAATTTAATGCATTGTTTTATCTTTGGATAAAGTTTATTATTTATAATAAATTTAGTGACTTTTTTAACAAGCTTAATTATAGATTTTTTCGCTTAAAATCTTTGTAAACGTCTATTTTCGTGTAAATGAACCTGATGGATAGTCCTAGAAAAAAAAAGAATTTGTACAAAATAAGGAACAGTTTGACGCTACACTGGATATCGCGAAAAATATAACAGTTTGGAGACGTGCAGGGCTCATGGAAGTGACGAAATGCCAAGTATCTAATTGCGGCGCCTCGACAAGGTTGTTTTGTCACCACTATTCTATAGTAAGCGGGTGCTGCCACGCTAGTTCACCGTGCCTCCCTTACACAGGTGTAACGGAGCTTGTCCACAATACCTAACAAGTAGATTCCTGCCTAATTTGTTAGTCGAAAATATCCAAGCAAGAGCGTCCTAATGTCAATAGTTATGAAGATAATAATCGACGTCAAAGTTTGCATTTTTTAAAAATATTTTTGACTTGTCTTCTAATAAATGTTGGACTATCGTAGGTAATATTACAAATTTGTTCGATTTGACACAAATTAAATGGAGCGAATTTGTAATACTCCTACTGATATCTGCGAAGTATCGCCGACTAGCTCTGTTAAACCCTGTATACTTCGAGCGTTTTATTTATGTAAGAGCTCACGCTTCGATAAATCAATCAAAATATAATTAAACGAATATATATGTCGCACGATTTTGCGCACATGGATCATCAAAAATAAAAATATACTTGTAAATAGTATATCATGCAAGAATGATTTCAAAATGATGAATTAACTTTTCCAACGCCCTCCGGGCGAGTGACCTGACGGGCACCTTCCGCGTCACAGGTGACAAAACAAGAGCCGCTCTTTATCGGAAATTAATAATCGACAGCCATCGATTAGGCGGCCAATCGGCGCTCGCCGTCGCTCATTAGACTTGCCCGCTGATAATGAATAAACCCATTACGTACCGAGCGGCGCCGAGCTGTTCCTTGTACTTTGTAATTTTAGTTCGGCACGGCTCGAGCACCGGCGCGGACGCGGCGCGACTCCGGGGTTCTCTACGAAGCTCGACAGGCGCGCGCTAAATACATTTTTTAAACGGAACACCTTCTATTCTTGAATTCTATAATTTTTGTATTTTTCGCGATTTTGAAGTGAATTGTTAGCGAGTGCAATGTACACCATGTATACTAATATGTTCTAGTTTACGAGTTTTCTTAGACACGACAAATAAAATATTGCGGTATATACACATAACAGTGTATAGTTCAGTGAAGTGACCAAAAATGATTGTGATAATGTGAGAATAATGTCAAAAATTGGTATGAACACATTATGCATCAATAATATTATTAAATAATTCATTTGAAGGATGCTTATTGTATGTTTCGTTGTAAATTATATATATATTTTTTTATATATTTGTTTATTTGTGGGTGAGCAGCTTGTGGGCTGATATTTTGTTATTTTTTTGGTGCAATATTTTAATTAAAAACATATTTTTTTAACTTAACTTTGTACTTATACACATTGTGAGTTATTTATTATTACTATAGTTTCGATATGAACTTTCTTTTATCTTTTATCTCTCATGATCAAGAAACAGGTATACTTATTGAGTGTACCTGGTGATGAGAGGGACTGCTCTTCTCGAAACTATAGTAGTTATAAATTACTCATGTTGTGTACGTGGTACATAATTAAAATATTATATATTTTTTAAATATGTTAACATGGTAATTTTAAATTCTGCTACATGTTATGTTTATTCCATTGTTTATATTATTTTCCGTGTAGGTATTATTTACTATTATTCATTATTTATATTTAAATATTGCGCAGGCTACCTAGCTTATTAAAGCAGACAGGAGATTAGTTATTATTACAAGTGTCCAAGGAAAGAAGGCGCGAACATTTTTTGTATGAAATAAGGTTTGATTATTGTTATGTCGGACTTAAAATATAAGATTACTGATACCTTTTTAGAACATGAAATTTAAGTAGGTATTAATTTGAATAGCGTTTTAAAAACTGTTTTCGAAAAGTAAAATAAGTAAACGCACGCATACCTATAAATGGAAACCAGCAGAAATAAGGCGTAGGTATTTATTATTTAAACTCAGGATCAAAAATAATAATTTCTTTGTCTGTCCGTCTGCCCGTCTATCCCCGTAACTTCGTGTATCGTCCATAATTTCGTTCGAACTCACGGTTAAAAAAAACAAATTGAACCGCCATTTGCTGGCCCTTGGCTTTACCCCGGGCCAACAAACCCCAACCGGACGCTCAACACGTATTGCTACCGCCGCTTCTCCGTTGACCGCCAAAAAGATACTATGATTCATTTGGCGTTCACATTCCTGTTACCTTCAACACTCACCACATATTTCACATATTTTCTCCACCACCCACTCCTCATTTACACTTTCCACATCCCCAAATTATCTTAGCGACCCTTTCGATTACTTTATGAATATTACTACAAACAAATTCACTTCTAATGTAATCATTCTTCAATCTATCGTATATAGTTTTTCCATATATACGCCTTTCGATCACTTTTATTCATTTCACCCATCACAACCAGAAAAATCAGGTAGTCGAGGAGGGACCTGTTAGAAAGAAGATGTACTCGTATAAAAGTGGACGAGGCAAGAAAAGGGACGAAGAAGTATGGCGTTCTAATATTTTATTGACTTGACTCGATCGCATGGCTAACTGAGTACCGGGTCACTTAGACCCCTTGCTTGTATGCTACTTGATGTAATGTGAAGGGACTTTAAACTTCACTTATTAATAAATAAATGTGAGGGAGTGGGAAGTTACTGCAGGGTGGCTCAGTTATTTATGAATTGAAGGGTAGCTTTCAACTCGAATTCGTTACATGTACTACCTGTCTCGAGGACTCCTAGATGAATTCTTCTGCAACAGGTAGTATTTCTATTGAAATGAAATAAACAAAGGACCCTAATTTTTTCTTTACTTCTTACAGGTAGTATTTCTATTGAAATGAAATAAACAATTTACCCTAATTTTTATTAAAGCATAACTTGTACTTGTGGACACGAGAGTTTTCTCCTAAATAAGACTATAATTTCCAGAGTTGTCCCTCTCATCAGCAGGACTAAATAACAACTAGTAGTTATTATATAACAGGTAGTTTAAAGATGATGAGCGTGTATACCTAATTCAATGTTTATACTATACTATAATTTATACTATTCATGTTATACTACAAATTGATGAACGTCAATTGGTGTTTTAACCCCACGCTCTTTTAATTCAACTTTTAGAAGTATGTACAAATAATATATAAATAATATTTTTATCCTACCAATATTATAATAGTCAGTTTGTTTGTCATTAAGAGCGATGTCTCCTTTGTCCTAGGGCGACAGAATTTCTACAGAAAGATGTGAAACCTTCGGGAGATAAGCGATCGTTATATTGTTTTGATTGGAAATACATACATAATACAATGATAAATATAAATAAACACCTTCAATACTGATCGAAGATTTTGAATCTTGGCACGTCATTCGCACACGCGCGGTGACGGCAACGACATCTGTTATTATCACATAATCAAATGAGTCTAGAGATTTGGCGGAATTTTTATTGAAATCGTTTGTTTGCAGACATATTATTGTATACATTTTATGATAAAACATTGAGAAAAGAGTAAAATTTCGTTTCATCAATCATCAAAATCAACTTTAGTACAGTGATAATAATGATAATATTGTAGAGAGACTGTGTACCTACTAAATGCTGATAACAACGATGTCACGCAACGGTTGTCAGTTAACCGTGACCGCAGAATGTTACGCACGCAATCCAGGGTTACTCATCCGTGACCGGTTATCTCTCTAGAGAATTCTACGACGTTCAATCTCGTAGTCGAATACACGTCAGAAGAATCTGGAACCTTCTACAGGCTTCTCGTTACCTCTAGAATAAACCTTTCGAAGAAATTTAGCTATAAAAGGAGTCACGCGACGCAGGCTCGAACGATTCAGTCTGTGAAGTAACGGTGTGACATCCGTAGTGTAAAACAGGGTGATCAGTGATTCGTGATATTACAACACGCGATATTATTATGCGAGAAAACACAGTACGATTATCAGGAATAAAGAATAAACCGGAGGGAGAAGTTTCTACGTGCGGACATGGAACTGAGTTTACCAGAAGAGATCTAAGCAATATAGACATGGTTTATTAGTGCGAATTAATGAACAATTCAATAATAAGTGTGTAAAATATTCGGAAGATATTTAGCGATTATAAAATTACGAACGGTACTACAATTTAACTCGTGTTCAGTGACTTTCTTTGGTAATAAATTAAACTAAATAAATTTTCAGTGTTTGCCTCGCAAAGCAATATTACTGGTGTAAAAGTGAAGCAAATACTCCACGTTTGATGACAACTGTAATTCAGCTTAATATTGTAATTCATTAGTTGTCACCTGATTTGAAATTAAATAGGTAAATCAAATGATTTTCTTAAAATTATTTATTTTTATAATTATGAATTAAAGCACTATTCTTTGTTTTTTCCACTAGTTTTATTTTTGAATATTACGACTATATGTTTCAGAAAATTCAATTTCAAATACAAAACATTAATTATTTATTATTTGTTTGATTAATCGCAAATTTTCCTATTGATACGGATCAATACAGGAATGGAGAAAAATCAATTACCTACAATGTGATAAAAAAATATCGTAGTTTAATGTTAGGGAAAAATTATATGATCTGTATGCAGGGCTATTCCTAGACATTGCCGCACTCTTAAGCAAGCGGGAAAATGCCATTTTTATATTTATCTACAAACGCAATAATTAACTTTTGCAATTTCTGCAAACGTTGATTATATGCAACGCAATAAAAAATGAAGAAAATGAATTTGTAATCTATACCTATAAAACTCAATTTATGTCTTTCTGTCTGTTCTCTATACAAATCTATACTGTTTAACCGATCTGACCCAAATTTTTCATACATATTCTTTAGGACCCGGCGGGTAACATCGGTGACATTTCACCCCTAGACTACATTTACTACATTTACCCCTCCCCCTCTCCCTAATATATTTTCAATGGAAATCTGAACCGTTCGACCGATGTGAACCAAATTTTGCATACTTATTCTTTAGGACACGACAGGTAAAATTATGACATTTACCTCCTCTCCTGTTACCCTACCCCCACCCCTGATATATTGTCCATGCAAATCTGTACCGTTAGACCGACCGGATCTAAATTTTGATTTCTTATTATTAAGGTCCCATTGGGTAGTATAGGCGGCACTACCCCTTCCCCCTTTACCCCCCCAACCCATCGATATATTTTTCATGCGAATCTGTACCGTTTGACCGATCTGACCCAAATTTTGTATACTTATTATTTTGGACCAGGCGGGTAATATAGGTATACCTAATTTACCTCTCTCCCTTTACCCCACCCCCTCCCCTGATATATATTTCTGTTCAAATCTTCACCGTTTGACCGATCTGACTCAAATTTTGCACACGTACCTTGAGGGATCCGGTAGGTAACATAGAAGACATTTCCTCCCTCCACTTTCCCCCCTCCCACCCTGATGTATTTTCCATGCAACTATGTACCTGACATAACTTTCCAGGTACATAGTTGTGTCGGCACTGAGTTAAAAGCATTTTCCATACATTTCTAATGGGTGTAAATGCGTGATATCATCAGACAGCAATTATTTTAAAGCCATGGCAATAAACTGCATAAAATATACCACAACTAGTTATCAAAAATATACAAAAATCCTAACCTTTCGTCGAAACGACGAGTAGATTCGCAATATCTCGAAAAACTGCGTACTTACTCGTCGGATACGAGAGACCGTTGCGATTACTAAGTTGACAAGTGACATCATGATCATCAGCCTGCACGGCAAAAAGAGACAACGTATTTAGTATCGCGTATTCGCCGATTCGACGAAGGTTAGGCTTCTAGGGTTAAATGGAATTCGACGAAGCCAATTTCTTTTTGCTAGTCAAAATGTAACGTATTTAATTTGCTTTTGAAATTTACACACGCACGCATGTGCATAGTATGTACCTACTAAGAATATACTTTCTACAAAAATTCAAGGCATGCAGGCAAGGTATGTTCGCAATTTTGCACTTACTCGAACACGATTAGGTAGGTACCGGTTTCGCCCACTGCCCTTGGAGAGTAGAGAAATCAATGACAACCGTGGGCGAAGCGGATATTAGCCACAAAATGTGAATGTTACAGGCAAAGCACAGGTTTCGATGAAATTATTAAAATTTTCAAACATTGGAAAAAACTAACATGTGACAGGCTGTCAAAGTATTATTTTCATTTACGTCGGATTTTGTTCAGTGATTTCTGATGTCCCCTGAAGAAATATTAAGCGGGTCGCTAAAATAATATTGGTACATGTCCTTCTCCGCACTAAATGCATTATTTATAATTCTCGCTCATTTTTAATAATTTTTTAATATAATTTTTCCTGTTTTGAGTGCTTTAAGATGGTTTCTAAAAGAATCATACAATTTGCAACCTTTTCTTTTGATTTGATTTAATTTATGCTGCTTTTGCAGTAATGTTGAATATGTTGAACAACTGCACGCCACATCATTGTTTCTTATTTTTCTTGTGGTCACTTTCTTCCTTTTCTTATGAACCCTCCGAACATCCTGGCTAAATTTCTCCCTCCAAGTAGGCGGCAAAATTTAGATATGATTTTTCTTGATCCGGGGCCTTTTTTACTTTTATCTGATCATATTCCAGTATGAAAATAAATGCTAGCGGCACTATCAATCCGGCTAGTATTTAGCAATATTCTAAAATGCTTCCAATCGATATAAGAGTTCCAGCATTCCATTAGATAAGATAAGAGTTCACTGATCACATAGCATGTATAATTCTCGTTCGATAATGTAATGTTAGGTCATGGCTGTAAAAGATTTTCTTCATTTGGTAGAATGTCGAGTTTGACCATGGACTATAGTGATATTTTCTTAACCTAAACTTGCCCAAACGGTGACAAATGGCTGATACACCATGACGCACATATAAATAAAACGTAATTGTATATAGTTACTGGAAAACCTCGTTAACACGACCAATTCAGCTCGTGATTACCTCGCGCTAAGCGAAATCGAGTGAATCGAATGTAATAAATATTAGTATAAATTCTAATTAATCCACCAAATACACTACACAAGGAAATAAAAAAGTATCAAAGAATAAAAAAAGGCATTATTTTTTATTTACCGAATGAATACCTACATGATTAATTTTTTTTGCAAAATATTGGCAGCAATTTTAAAGCAATTTTATTGCATGGTGTATTTATCGAGGGCTGTCCAAGCTTTATCAAAAATTTAGCTCTTCTTTGGACATTCGGGTCTGCGTCAATAAAATCCCTTTGTGCGTTCGATGTGCTCACATTATTTTGGTACAACTGACATAGCTTTAATATATATTCTTTTAACTTATACTTTTTTGAAGCCAATGGAATTTTTTTGTCTTGCATCTTGTCATCTCAAAGAATTTATCTAATTTATTAAAGATTATTGGCACAATTTAATATATTCTCTTTTTCTTTCACCATACACATTGTTTGTGATTGGTATTTTCATTGTTTATCCTGTCGATCTGGTTGTATAGCTATGGTGCCTGTTAGTGTGTATATTAATTAATATTATTTACCATTTCTTCTAGAATTATATTGGTAATATTTTGCATACTTTGAATAATTTATTATAATCATCCTTGTACATACATTTAGTTCTTTTACCTACTATAAGTTTTAGGAATCTTAATTGTAACTGTTTGATTTTATCAATGTATGTTTTATAGGTAAGACCATAAGTGCTCACGCCATAACTGATAACCGAGTCAACCAACCAAATATATTTGTATTTGTCTTTGAGTGCTATTTTTGTTTTATATAACAGGTCCTTTTGGTGTTTGGTTAGTTTTTCATTTATATAAATAATACTTTTGTTTTGATCCGCATAAATATCATCGTTTGTTACCATTTTGTTTTTTCGATTTTCTATCCACTTATCTCTAGTCGATTATTTTGTGAATCTTATGACTAATGGCGGCGGCTTTGTTTCAATTCTCTGTGGAAGTCTCCATGCATCTTCAATGTCATCTCCATTTACACCTATTTCCTGTGCTATTCTTTTGACCACTCCAGTTGTATTTTCGTTGTCCTTTTTTGTTAATCCCACTATTTCTATTACTTTTAAGTTATCTTTTTGTTCCAGTATTTGTAGTCTTTCTTCTAGTGCATCATTTTGTTTTTCTAGAAACACGTTTTTGTTAACTATGGTTTGTATTTTATTTTCTGCACTTGTTAATTTAATTTCGGTTTCTTTTTGAATCGATAAAATTTCATCGTATTTATTGGAAAAGTATTCCGCACATTGTTTTATTTCATTTAGTTGCTTTTTTATACCGTATATAATTTCAATTTTTGTATTTAATAAGTCCAATAGTGCTTTTACTGTCATGTTTTTGGGACTATAGCTGTTAGAATTCTTTCTATCACTGCCATCGGATAGCCCTTCTTTGATACTTCTTCCTCGTCCCTATATTTGACAAATGTGCGACGGACCAGAATTGAGCTGGGCCTGTTGCTGTTAATTTCCATAATAAACAGTTCGAGCGTGTCCACTTCAGTTTACCCACTTTTGTGCTTCTTTCAAATTTTTTACACAATTTTTGTGGAATTGTCCACCACACTGTTATAAAAACTTCCACAAATCACCTCTTTTCGGCAATTCTTGTCTACATTTTTGACATTGCGTTTTGAAGTTTTTTGTGACAATAACACCAGTCACGTTTGCTTAACTTTTATTTTTAAATGTGGACGTTTTATATGTTTATATAACATTTATTTTACGCGAATTTGTGATGTATCAACACGTTTCACCGACTTGCTTGGCTCTCTTATTGATTTGAAACTTGCAATTTAGTGTTTAGCAGGACACACACTTCAACTCCACACGATTTTGACATTTGAAGGCTCTATCTATCTATCTATCTATCTATAGTGATTTGGTCGTACTTCGAAATCGAGTTAAGTGAGTCGTTGTCGCTGTCTTTTTATTTTATGTATTTTATTACTCCCTTTTTCTTAACTCGTAGCGTCTGCGGTTTGTTGTATGCTGGAAAAACTTTGGATCGATTTTCATCCCTTTTCCCGTCATCCAATCGAGCTGAAACTTTGCAGGCAGACTCCTGACGACGATCTAACAAATTTTCGTTTAATTTTTTTTAATAATTATAGTATATTTTTGGAATTTTCGAAATCTTAATGGTTTTTACAAATTGGAATCAATACAAATTAGTAATGACCTCGACGCATGCAGTAGGCACGAAACCTGATTCAATGAGAAAAGGAGTATAATAAAAACTTTATTTTTATGGGTTGTTTTTTTTTATTATATTTTTGAATGACTTACAAAAAATGAATAACACATAACATGATGTAGGAAATACCTATAAAACTCAATTCTAGGCTGTTCCAGGTGTTTGTAGACGCTTCCCGAATGGTGTAGGTAATACGAGTGTGTGGTAGACTGTGCCAAAGACTTCTGTAGTTCTGTTGTTCTATGTCACATATTACCAAGGATAGTGCGTAAATTATTTTTAGCATCTCGTAAAATATAATTGAACTAGGATTAAAAACTCTTGTTTTTGGGCATTGCCAGCACAAATGAAACAAAAATAATATAAAAGTAAGGAAATGTACGAATCTAGCGGATCAAAAACATTATGAACTTAAAAATTAAATTTTTACGATACCTTGTTTGAGCTCAATAATGTTGACTCGTGTCCAAAAAAATATTGATAAAAACCATAATCCATAATTGCGGTAAATTTTTAAAAATATTTTTGTCTTAGAGTAAAAAGTTTTTTAAAAGCATATTTATATATAGTTTTAAATAGATTCTTCACGAACAGCTAGTTATTCCATAATATTTAACTTTTATATATATATATATACCACTCGTAATTTACATTAGTATATGTAATGCTTATTTAGTTTCATTTAAGTCAGAGGCGCAAAAAAATAGACATTTTCAAAAATTTTTTTGAACGGTTGTTTAATGTTTTGATTCAATTCATAATACCAACGTTTTACACTATATTTTAAGTAACTATACCGAAAATTTCAAATAAAATTATTAATACTGGACCACGATAGAATCTCGATTCTTGACCCCTGTTTTGCAAGTAGTGCCTCGCGGTGTCCATCAGTGCTTCTTAGTAGTTTATCTAAATTTAATGAAACAAAAAGAAATTAGTAGTTCAATAGTTAATCTTGTGTTTAATCGAAGCTTTTTTATTTTTTTTCAAATTTAGCAAAATGGCGGTCTTTGAAATCTTAATTATGAATTTTGAGGGAAAAAATCACTCATTTATTATTTATAAAAAAAAAGTTTAAGTCAAAAAAAATAATCTTAAGCACAAGTTTTTAATGCCTAAAATATGATGTTTAAATTTCATTTAAATCTGTCGAGTAGTTTTTAAAATATCGTCGACACCGTTTTTGAAAACGTTATTTTGAGAAAAACGCGTTTAAAGTTTTATGCATAAATAATTAATACAAATACAATTTAAAAAATTACTTACGTAGAGTCGTCTATTTCTGGTACATATAATACATCTTCTGCCGATGTGTAAGCTTCCAAGATGTCGATTTTTTTTTACCTACGTCCCACTTTGCCTTCTCGAGTGACATGATTTGCACGTTGGTCAGCAATCTTAATGCCCTCTATATCGAGTTTTTCAGCATACCGGTGTGCATTAGGTCCATAATGTAATCCTATGCATTGGCAATCATTAATATTGCTTGCATACCTTCATGACGTCTCATTATAAATTTTTGAAAATGATCATAATACACGCACAACTACCCATCGACTGCTGGGTTTCACTGCCACTGAAGTACTAACACTAAATCAAATCTCAGTTAGCCTAAAGGGTCTTATGTCTAAAAGTAGAAGTATAAAAGAAATTTCGTACATTATTCTTAGAATTAAACAGGTAAAAACCGCGTTCCGCAGCAGTCGCGCCGTTTGTCAGCCCGGCCGGCTCTAGTACCGTCCGCGTATCAGTACGGGCGACAGCGGAGGGCCCTACAGTTATCGTTGGATATCTTTAAAACTAATAACCGGATCGAGTTGATATTTTCACACAATATTTTTGAAACATTTTGCTTTAAGAAAATACTAAAAAAAAATTTCGATTTTTTAAAAATCCTGACTACACGTAACCCCTTAATTATTGAAAATATATTAAAATACTAGCTGTTCGTACCCGGCGCTGCATGGGTTAAGGATTAAGTTGAAAATACATTTGTGGGGGAAAACAAAGTTTGGTTCAGATTGGTCAAACGGTGTAGATTTGTACAGAAAATATGTCAGGAAAGGGGAAGGGCTAGAATGGGAGGGAGGAAATGTCACCTATGTTACCCGCCGGGTCCTAAAGCATAAGTATGCAAAATTTGAGTCGAATCGAACAAACGGCGTAGATTTGTATTGAAAACAGACAGACATTGAGTTTTATAGGTATAGGTTAGGTCCTTACCTATGAAATGGCCGTTTTCTAATATTGGCTAGTTTGAAGTTTAATATATTGCATTCGACTTGGAATTCCAAATTTAAAAAAAGAAAATATTAAAACTTTGACATTCCTTTTTCAAAATTAGTTATTCATTTGTTTTCCAGCCGTTCATTTTTGGATTTTTTTGGATTATTTTTTGGATTACGTTTTTTAAATTTTTAAATTTAAGTCTTTAACAATAATCACCAAATATTCAATTCGTTATCACATGCTTGGAAATGAAAATATATACGTAGGTAAATTTTATGTTACGTTTAATTAATTATACACGAGATTACGCCAACGTGTGAAGTTACCGCTGAGGTTAATTGGGGCATTCAAGGACCGACATTCGGTGTCTTTCTTACGGCGTGACGCGTAGTAGGCACTGAAAGATCTTGTTATGTCATAATCCTTTCCTTCTGACACGAACCCTTCAATTCATTAATTAATTCATTCGTCATCTCTCAAGTAAATGATTTACAATGATTTATTTCAAACATATGAAATATATTATTGTACACCGCGCAAATCAAAGGGATAATTTTAAAAGGGAGAGCACAACACAACTACGTTAAATAAAACAGTTATTTTATTACACAATTTGGGGGGTGGGACAGATGCTCAGAATTGTTTAGACAAGTAGGTACATCATAACATAAACGCTACTGGCACGCTGGCTGACTTACATGGTTCTGCAATCTGCGGGCTGCAGAGAAAAATTGTTAAGGAGTTCAGCAGGCCGCAACCCGGAGGTCAGTAACGAGGTAACCGATCGGAGAAGAACGATTATTTTTTTTTTTTTTTTTAAAATAGAGATGCGAACACGGAACGACTAACTTGCTAGTCTGGGCTGAGATTCGAACCCGCAACCTTTGGATCACGAGGCGAGTGTCCTAACCACAAAACCAACAAGCTACTCTGAATAATGAATTAGTAAATAAAACTAAATTTATTGGATACACATTTTGGAGACCTCCCTTTTGTAACGATTAGTGTTGACGAGACTACAGGTACAGATTATGTATACAGGTAGATAACCGTTCCACTATTTTTTAGCGACATCTTCGAACAACGCTTCTGTTTATGCCATGTACTCCCATACTCCTTCGTCCTTGCGGTATCCGGTTCTTACTTCACCAAATATTTTATACAAGGCGTTGCGGTTAAAATAATATTTATTCTATTTTAATTGAGCGCGCAACCAAGAATGACACTCTTTAATTAATTTGCATATTTATTATTTACTACACCGCATGTACTACTACGTATATTTATTAAACCGTCATCTACAGAGCATTATAATTAATGCTCTGTAGACGACGGTGAACGGCTAAACACCTGATAATTTGTAATATTAAAAATACCGGTTTAAAAGCTTCTTACGGAAGGCAATAATTGCCATGAATAAAACTATTTTCTTAAATAATAGTCGCACCGATATAACTACCGACTTTATATTATAGGAGTACACCAGCTGATTAAAATGAAAATATCTACATTTATTGATAAATATGTAGTCGGTCTTCAGTTTTTTTTAATATCAAGTGCTTTGTGTTTAATATCAATAGCTCTCAATGAGAATATGGACACACGATCTTGAAACTGTTTCTATTTACTATCATTCAGGATGACGGCGGATGTTTTGTCATCACCTCTTAGTCTAGGAGCTGACCGTCGTCAACCCTACGTCATCGAGTACCAGGATGGGACTTGTGTAGGGTGGTGCCCTGTAGGATGGGTATCAAAAAAAAACAGGGTTGCCTGGGATCATCCTGGAGCGTTTTGTGTAATCGATAAATAATGACACCTATTTTTGGGTAAAAATTACGTCATCGAGTACCAGAATGAGACCCAGCACATTCGATGCCCTGCATCGAGTACGACAAGAAAAAACAGGGTTGCCACCTTCTACCCTGGCACTTTCTAGAATCGGGCAGATTTTAGGGAGGTGAAAAATAGGAAAAATTACGTCATCGAGTACCAGTATGAAATTAACGCCATTCGATAGACCTAATAACCTGTTTCATAAAAATATATGGTTGCCTGCCCTCAGCCTGGAGCATTTCCCAGTCGGCCAAGTTTTATATCGGATGTAGTACGCCCTGTACTAAGTTCAAGAAATCGTTGTGTAAAACAGTGAGGCTGTTTTATAATAGTTCTGGGTAACAATAATATTAATAATGAATTATATATACAAAAAAATTGAATATAAATAATAATAATAATATAAATTTTCAGAATCACGTAAGTGTATTTTTACTTTTATTTCAAATGTGCGTTTCGACAACATTGCAACCTTTTTGCTCGACCACGTGGATGAGAAAGCACTATTGTGATAAAGTAAAAGAGAGAGATAACCGTTTACCTGACTTGTTTATCACGCTCGTAGTTTAGTCGCTGGTTACCAAGCACAATAAATCGTTGAATATTATTATATTAGATGATGGAATATGATGTTTAAGAAACTCTTCAATGGTTTACAATGCATTTAGGAGTTTTGTTCCAAGCAACTGCCTTACAGAACTTGATAAAAGATATTCAAAAGAAAATGAACCCATTCGATCCAAACATAAACAAAAATGAGTTGTTCAACATATCCACAGGCAGAGCAGCAAATCAAGAAATATCGAATTTTCTACTCAACGTTAATGAGAGTGGGAGAAAACAAAAATTACATTTATCAAAGAATGTAACATTGATGGTGACAGGTTTGAGAAACCAATAAAGAAAAACATGATTGAAAATTTTACATCAACTTGTTATAAGAAAACGATAAACGATCGCGACAACACGAAAATAGCTCATATCAAAATGCAACGAGATATCTTCGGAAGATTACTGGAGATTAGCGTAGAAAAGAAAGTCGATTGCAGTATGTCTTTATTGCGTATGGATACATGTTCAGCACGGATAAGTCAAAATTATCAAGGTTTTTGAAAACTGAATTAACAATTACTACTAGTCAAAATATTCAAATCACCGCACTTAACGAAGATGTTTTGATAGTGGACGGATTTTATTTCCTTAGGACTATTGGTTCAGTACCACAAACTTTTGGGGAAATAGCAGAGATGGTAATTCGGAAATTATTGGTCACAAGCGCGCAAGAAATTCATCTGATATTTGACCGATATCTTTCTCCATCCACAAAAGATATGGAACGGAGTAAAAGAAATTCCGTGGATGTCGAATACCAGATAATAGGTCCAACTCAGAAAAGAGACAAGGATTTCAAGAAAAGTTTGCAAAACACGAGATTCAAGGAGGCACTCGTAACTTTTTTCTGCCAATACTGGGCCGATGACATTTTTAAAACAGTGATTGGTGACAAAAAATTGTTTGTCACTAATCACGACAAGTGTTTCTCCTACAGG
The DNA here is from genome assembly GCA_016648135.1 of Agrypnia vestita. Taxonomy (NCBI): domain Eukaryota; kingdom Metazoa; phylum Arthropoda; class Insecta; order Trichoptera; family Phryganeidae; genus Agrypnia; species Agrypnia vestita. The sequence continues at coordinate 56,700 of JADDOH010000571.1, forward strand.
CTAGATCGACAGGGATGTCATCCCCTCATCCTCAAGTCTGAAGAGATAATGTATCAATGCGAACACGAAGAAAGTGATACAAGAATAGTTTATCATTTATATAAAAGTACAGGTGCAAAAGCATTGATAAAGGCGTCTGACACCGATGTCATGATAATAATTCTTGGCAATTTACACAAGATGCCAAATAAGGAAGTGTGGATGGATTCGGGCTCTAAAAAACCGGCGATAAATTTAACAAGAATGTTTAACAACATAGGATCGTCGTTATGCAAGGCTTTGCCATTTTTGCACGCCAATACCGGGTGTGACTATACGGCAAGTTTAAAGGGAAAGGGAAAGGTAAAGGCTTTGCAACTTTTACGAAAGGAAATATAATTACAAGAAATGTTCGCTAATTTAAACGGTTCGGCAAATATAGACGATGCGAAAAAAATGAATGCCCTCCAGAAATTCACTAACGAATTGTACGGCATCAAAGGTTGTGGTGGTGTTGACCAGGGGAGGTTTCAATTATTCAGTAAAAAATATGAGGGATGTAGTAATTCATCGAAGTTTTTAAAAAAAGTTATTAATTTTGAAGCACATACTATGCCGCCATGCTGGCGTTCCTTAAAACAAAAGATTCTTAGAGCAATTTTTGTAAATGCAATGTGGCAAAATGTCACCGAACCGTTCTGCTCAATTTTTTCTCCAGTAGAATTTGGTTGGGAAAGGGACAATAATAATAAATATACAATTGTGTGGTTTGAAGGCGATACAACACCACCAACAGTTGATGATATTTTGTCTCATGACGATTCCAATAATGGTGATGACATAAGCGCATCGGAGGATGAAGCATAAATATATGTTTATTTTTGGTAAATAAAATGACATCGATTGGAAATTAATTTATGTTTTTATTTTATTTCTTAACCTAAATTTTATTTCGCTTCACCACCAGTCCGCCTACTTTAGTGAAGTTGAGTATGAAAGTCCTTTATAAATATTATTTTAAAAATTCTACTTCTTTATATCAGGTAGCTGACTCTTTGTCAGTGTCCTTTATATTGGTTCAGTATCACTCTCTCCTTGTCAGTGTCCCCATACATAATTTTCATTATAACAGTTGCTTGGAACTAAACTCCTTAATGCAATGTAAACCATGGAAGAGTTTCTTAAACATCATATTCCATCATCTAATATAATAATATTCAACGATTTATTGTGCTTGGTGAAAGAGACGCGGCGACGCAAACGTTAACCAGCGACTAAACTACGAGCGTGGTAAACAAGTCAGGTAAAATGGTTATCTCTCTCTTTTACTTTATTACAATAGTGCTTTCTCATCCACGTGGTCGAGCAAAAAGGTCGCAATGTTGTCGAAACGCACATCTGAAATAAAAGTAAAAATACACTTACGTGATTCTGAAAATTGCTCGGATGGCAAATAGATTCCATGTATATTACTATTTATATTATTATTATTATTTATATTCAATTTATTTGTATATATAATTCATTATTAATATTATTGTTACCCAGAACTATTATAAAACAGCCTCATTGTTTTACACAACGATTTCTTGAACTTAGTACTGGGCGTACTACATCCGATATAAAACTTGGCCGACTGGGAAATGCTCCAGGCTGAGGGCAGGCAACCATATATTTTTATGAAACAGGTTATTAGGTCTATCGAATGGCATTAATTTCATACTGGTACTCGATGACGTAATTTTTCCTATTTTTCACCTCCCTAAAATCGGCCCGATTCTAGAAAGTGCCAGGGTAGAAGGTGGCAACCCTGTTTTTTCTTGTCGTACTCGATGCAGGGCATAGAATGTGCTGGGTCTCATTCTGGTACTCGATGACGTAATTTTTACCCAAAAATAGGTGTCATTATTTATCGATTACACAAAACGCTCCAGGATGATCCCAGGCAACCCTGTTTTTTTTTGATACCCATCCTACAGGGCACCACCCTACACAAGTCCCATCCTGGTACTCGATGACGTAGGGTTGACGACGGTCAGCTCCTAGACTAAGAGGTGATGACAAAACATCCGCCGTCATCCTGAATGATAGTAAATAGAAACAGTTTCAAGATCGTGTGTCCATATTCTCATTGAGAGCTATTGATATTAAACACAAAGCACTTGATATTAAAAAAAACTGAAGACCGACTACATATTTATCAATAAATGTAGATATTTTCATTTTAATCAGCTGGTGTACTCCTATAATATAAAGTCGGTAGTTATATCGGTGCGACTATTATTTAAGAAAATAGTTTTATTCATGGCAATTATTGCCTTTGAGGACATTTTTAAAATTTTTCTCTTAAATAAAAATTTAATACAAATATTTAATTTTATAATTCTATAGCAATATATGATAACGTATATAACTGACCACAATATGACGACAGCTTAAAACTGCAAAAACAAACACAAGCACACTCCAGGAAGGTCAAACAGGAGTTGATCTGCGGCCGGTAGAGGAAGGATGGCGGAGTTTTCTGTAAAACTTTTTAAAGACATATTTTTTTTTACTTCCTTTCTTTTAACTCGTAGCGTCTGCTTGCTTGCTTGCTTGTCTTGCAAAAAACTTTGGATCGGTTTTTAACCCTTTTCCCGTGATTCAATCGAGCTAAAACTTTGCAAGCAGACTCGTGGCGACCATAAAAATGATCAAATAAATTTTCGTTTAAAATTTTTTCGAAATTTTAATGGTTTTTTCAAATTGGAATCAATACAAATGAGTAATTAGCCCGACACATGTAAAGGCACGAAACCTGATTCAATGAGAAAGGGAATATAATAAAAACTTGATTTTATGGGTAAGTTTTATAAAAACTGATTCCATTCCCTTTCGTGAGATTAAGAAACTTCTGAAAGATTTGACTACGACATTTTGTTCTGACAATAAATATCGTAAGTTAAAAGTGCACATAGCCGCTACGGCCACAGTGGCTTTTAGATTTAGATAATGGAAAACTACTTCCTGTTAAAGAAAAGTACGAGTCATCCATGCTATCCCAAATGATAGTGTGTGTCAAAATGTTGTACAGAGCATAATATTCAATGAAATGCATTCCATAGCAGATGTTTCATGCGTAAACATGCAATTTTTTGCCCAAAAAAAGAACACGCTTAGTTGGCTTAGATGTATTGGGACGATTAGAAGATCTAATGTTTACATACAATTTGATTGATTGTATTATTAATGATGAAGGTGGTTTAGATATTTATTTATTTATTTATTTGTTTACGCCCATTAGGCTTTTACATAAAGAGTATAAAATAAATTTCAAAAAGCACATACATTAAACAATATCTGTATAGCACCAAAACATGAGTATAAAAGTTAAAAATATAAAGTAAATAGCGGCAATGTGTATAGGCTTTTACTTTAAATGAACATTTAATTTCCCAGTTGAATTTTCAAACAGTATAAATACTAGCAGCAAGCAATCAGGGATAGCCGATTTCTTGGCAGCTAGTTATTATTTCAATTACAGACATTAAGAGAAAATAATTGAAATTTGTAGGAATTCGTAGCCAATAATAGGTGGGCTTCGTGAGAGTGACGAATTACATTCCCGGCGTATCGCTCCATTTATTATTTTTTTATTATAGAACACAATTGAACAAATTCAAGCATCATCACAGACATTACGTCACTCACTTGCCGTGGAGTGATTTAAAAAATATTCCATCTCAATTAACGATAATTGACAAGCAACATTTCACACGTCACCATCTAAGAGTACATTAATCTGTACTATTTTAAAATCGTGGTGGATAATGAATGAACATTATCTCGGTAATAATTTTTGATGCCCATGATTTCTTTATAAACAAACATCCATTAGAAACGTCTTCAAATCCTCTATATAAGTCCATATATTATTTCATTCCTATGCTTTGTCCGTACACCCAGATTAAGCAAACAACAGCATTAGAGTTAGCATCGGTATCTTTGTAACGAAGCAAAAACTATTTAATTATTATTTATGAAATAAACATAGTATAAACTGACGTATAAATAATTTAAAACACAAGCAGGCTAAAGGCGTTACACCAATCGTTTAGATACATCATAGTTGTGTTCTGAACTGGGGGCATATTATACAGGTCATTAACTCGGGAAGCCAAGTAAACCAGACTACTCACATTAAATAGTTATTTTTTTCTTTATATATATGTAAATATATATATTTTAAATAGAAATGTAAACACGGAATGTGTGACATCAATATTCTTACTATTTTCAAACTAAGCTAAACGCTTGCGCAATGAAAATAGGATTTTAATACCAGAGATTTTTTTATTTTCAACAAATTTAGTGGTTAATATAAAGTATTAATTGTTAATTACAGTAAAAATATTGTGTATTCATCATCACGTGTGTTTTGATTGTTTTTTTTTTTATATTAAATCATAATATTCATAACTACTATTGTATTGGACCTAGAGAAAATAGAAAAATCATACCTTTATTCACAACGAAATCCACCTAATTTTTGCGGCCAATCCCAGAAGGGATTTATTATTTACAAGCAAATAAACATTAATGTTACGCGATTCAACTAAGAATAACCGTATGGACATTTGTTGCTAACTATCGTGTCAGCAAACAATCTCTCAGTGTTTTAAAATACTTAAAATAATTGTAGAATGAATGTCCAATGCTTAAATTTCCTGGGCTTACTACCACCGCTCCGTGTATTGCATTCCACTACACAAAAGAAACCTAGTCTTGATATGAGTTACATTAATAGCTGTACTTTCAAGTACATCTTTTGTCATACAAAACAGTATAATTAACATTCCTGGTCAGTGACTTGAGCCACTATGCGACGGAAGTAATATAATGTAAAAGGTAGACACTAATTAGCTAAAATTGGAGCCAACGAGTACCTGTATCATAGCTGTCCAAGCGTGGCGGACTTCACTTATAATTCAGTATGGTTTATGGAGAATATTATTTGTTTGTATTATATTATGACGCTGTCACTTACGTGCTTGGAATTTCAGTTATCAGAGAGCAAGTTACCGCGCCAGTGATCGCAGTATGATTTGTTTACAGAAAACATGTTTACCTCTTAAACAAATACCCGGATTACTGTCATTATTTCTCCCCTGAAGTTGGTAGCCATATTGCATGGTTACTTTATTTTTATTTGTCGATAAGGTTACACGTGTTCTTGTGTGTTCGGTGATTTTTAATTATGGGATGTGGAATAAATGAGTAGTTATAATGCCTCCGCCTCTGTATTTTCTGGACTCGGTCCCACGCAACTTATTCTTATTCCCGAATATGAAAAATGCAGAATCGCTGAACGAGCTAAACGTCATACCAAAATTACCTTCCAAAAGTGTGTCGAAGATTGGAAAAAGCGCTGGCATAAGTGATATATCTGATGGGGACTACTTTGAACGGTACGGCCAACCTTTCCCTTTCCAAATGTGTGGCAATATCTTTAATAATGTACGCGTGAAACTGTACATTATTGGCTGTTGTTACCTTCGAAGGACTCTCCTTGTACACCAATACACTGGTTTACGCAGCGTTTCCATCTATGAAAGCAGACCTGTAATTTTTATTTTCCAGAATACTGTCTCACATATTCTATTATTCAACAATATATATTTCTGATACAACTCACATTCTTTTGAATGTGAGTTGTATCAGAAAACCTTCGACCCATTAATACAGCAAATTTTTTTGTTGAAATTAAGTAAAAAGAGTCACCTCTATAGGTGACTCTTTTTACTATTTGTATTACTTGTGTAAGATGCGATACGGTACACAAGTAATATCAAAAATAAATTGCGGATAAGATTAAACTTATTACGTTTCATATCTGTAATATACAATCTCGTACGAACCATTTATTGAAATATGCTCACTGTATTGATTTGTAATGGAATATTTATATTAACCTCATTTTATTCCATTATATCAATATTTTTAGTGTTCAAAAGTTCAATTTGACATGTATTTTATTTTATATCTGTAGATTTACCCAGTAATTAATTTGAGTAATTTAATTTGACATGTATTTTATTTTATATCTATAGATTTACACCGCTTTATCACAAAAGTTATAAATAATATTTTATCCCCCTTTTCCATTTTAACATCTCTAATCACGAATAGCTTGTTGGTCTTGTGCTTAGGACACTCGCCTCATGATCCAAAGGTCGCGGGTTCGAACCTCACTCCAGACTAGCACGTTAGTCCTATTTTCAAAGCACAAGCCTTTAGCTTAGTTTGAAAATAGTAAGAATATTGATGTGACACGTATTCCGTGTTCGCATCTTTATTTAAAAAAAAATGTTAGCAATTTACCGTACATATTGGAAGATTTAATTTATATTTATCAACATATGAATTTCAGATTAAAGTTATTATTGGATCATGTTCAGAAAATAGTACAATTTTTTTGTAAATATATCTTTACGCCACATGCAAATTAGCGCCTTATTCTTATTATAACCATATTGTTTTATTAGTAAATTTCAAGGCGTCTGTCAAACGTTAAGGTTAATGAAGCAAAAATGTTATATTATAACGATCAAGACATGATTGTTATATCTTAAGAGTAAGATGTTAATTGCCATATTACAAGCACAATACGAGTGTATTCGTGAATCAAAATGAAGTGAAATTTTCTTGAACCCAGCGTTAAGTTGTTTTCCAAGCTTTATTTTAATATGAGTATTTGTTTATATTTATTTAGTGCTGGTATATAGTAATTTATCAAGTTGATTTTTTTCGTTTCAGATGCCAAAAAAAAAACTCCAATACAAATCATCAAAATGTCTACCGCAGTCAGTCCAGTTCTTAGTCGAACACTGAAACAAGAAACGCCGAAACTTTCATCACAAAAACGGTCAAATAAAGATGCCGGAAGTAACAACCTCACGCCAGCAAGGCACAAGAAGGTAGCGCCGGCGGCAGCGATCCAGAACAGACACCCGGACGCCGCGTGGGACAAGGACTGCGATGGCTCCAAGAGCGACTTATTAGTCGAAGACTCGCATCGAAAACTTACTTCTTCTGACGAGGAAAAATGTGTACTTATCAAATCGCGCTGCTCATCTTTAGAAGATGAGTCGCAAACGTTTGCGCCAGATCTCCCAGAAGACAACAGAACCTCGTGTAAATATATCATTGTACCAGAGGACATTGGTGACGCTGGAAAGCGATGCACTCAGTACGATCAGCTCCTCTCACCGGTGTCTACAGCGTGTCAAAGTATCGATGATGATTCAATTTCAATCGATATTATCAAGAATATTAAGAGAAAAGATAAAGTAAAGAGGCCTTATCTTAAATTCTTATGCCCACCTTATTTTATACTGGCTGCTAGTTTACTGGAGGTGAGTGTTTACCATATATTTTTAACTTCTTCATTGTAATAATCGTTATAACAAAGGGCTGGATTTACAACGGAGATAGAGTCCTCTATTGGTAGGGCCTACTTTCTCTACTGAAATAGGGCCTGAAATGTTAAAAATAATATATGTTTATTAAATATAGAAGATTTTTACGAAATAAAAGCTAGAAGATAGCTATTATTTAAAAATTATGTTTTGTTAAGTTGTTTATTTTATGGGGCCCTTAATATGTACGAGCCCAGGTTATCTTTAAGCGTAAATCCCTCTATGTATACTAGAATACAATAGCATTACCATATCACTAACATTTAATATTTTCAAAAAAAAAAAGATTTTATTATTTGTTTGTATCTACTTATATTTGTTAATTACACCTACATGTTTCAGAAAAACCTTTCCATCACCAGGAAGTTTTATAGATTTTGCCATAATTTTTTGATTTATAATTTACCTTGGAAGATGGTTTCCTTGTATGTCTCTTTATCTCGTTTCTCTGCAAGATAGGTTAACAATTGGTTCATTCAATATTTTTTCGGCTTACCTCTTCTTTTCATTAATTTCCCATCCACTACGATTCTTGTAACTGGCGCAGAGAATATGTCCTAAGCGTTTTTCACGTCTACTGCATGAACAATATGTTCCATATCTCCTTTACCTTTCAGCATTTTATATCATTTTCATATTTGTGCAGTTAATCTTCATAATAATTCAGTTCTATATTTTAAGAGTGTAAAATCTGTGTTCATTAATTTTAACAGCGTATTCAAGTGATATAAAGTGAGGATTTTGTATTTCAGATAAGTGTATTTGTTTGGGGAGGAGACGAAACACAAAGAATCTTTGTTTATTCCCCTCACCAGCGCTACCAAGTGTGGCGGTTCATCTCGTACATGCTTCTTCATTCTGGTGGAATCCACCTTACTCTCAATATCATCATACAGGTAACAATTGATATTTGTGTATGGTAATATTTTAAATTTAAAACCGATATTTTATATCTTCAAATTCAAAAATGTGTTATTCCAGGCGGTCATCCATTTAAACTCAACACAGCCAGATATTACAGCAACAATTATGTTGTAAATCGTTAAACGTATTATATTTTCGAAATAATTTTATTGCGTATACTGGTACGATCGCTTACTTTTATGCGCATGTACCGAGAACCATTCGAAAAAAGAAGCTTATAAAAAATAAGAAACTAAGTAGGTATTTTGAAGAAATAAAAATATAATTTATGGTAAACTGGTAGTTCCGTAACTACTGGTAAAATTGGTAGGGCCCGAAGTATAATGATTGAGTATTGCATTTTTTTAAATTTCGAAACTATTTCACATACCCGACCCATATCTTATATCTTTAAGGTATTGTTTACAACAAAAATTGTCAACCATAATCGACATTAAGATAAAGTTTATATTTTTTTGTACAAGGATTCCACGGGTCGAATGACCGACCGAATGACGAAGTCGGATGACCATATGACTAAGTGCAGGTTTTTGCGCAGACGCTGTTGGCTACGCCGCTGGAGCTGGAGCAGGGCTCGTGGCGCTGCGCCGCCGTGTACCTGGGCGGGGGCCTGGCGGGGGCCGCGGGCGCCTCGGTGCTGCAGCCCACCCTGTACATGGTGGGCGCCTCGGCCGGGGTGTACGCGCTCCTCATGTCCCACCTGGCCAACGTCTTACTGGTAACATTGTAACTCTACTTTAACCAGGGTATTCCTGGCCACCACATTTGTGTCGTGTTACTGGAAGTGGCCTCCGCGTAAGTGGATCCGTCTACACCGTTCGTAGAACATATTATTATTTTTTTAAAACAGTCGTACGTTCGTGGAACACGCATTAATATTCTTAACTGTGTTAAGCACTATGGTGCTATGGCAACTTGGTAGATTCTGACCAATTAGCATTAGGCGAGTGTGTTACAGCCAAAGTATTTAAGCGAGCGTGATATAGCCTCTCCTTTTTCTACATACATACATACATATGTATTCTTAGTTTTTCCTAGTTGCTTCTGGGACATCTGCCGAGAGACGACACTGAGAAGAGAGTTAACTAATTTTCTACACCGTATAAAAGACGTATCAGCTTGATACAGATTTTGATTTTTTAATGTTAAGGATTAACGGTTTCGTCACTTACCCTCTGCGTTACTTCGATTGCGAGGAGCGCGCACTCCGCACAATTAAAAAAGCTGTTCTAAACTAATTTCTAAAATAAAATAAAATTACACGTATACCTGATTTCTTAGTAATTATACATTTAATATTTATGGCAAATATCTCGAAGTTATTCGTCGTAATCAAATTTATTATTAATTTTGTTTTTTCTATACACCATTTAAGTTTTAATATTTGTCAGGGTGACGGCACATGGATGCGGTAGGGAAAGAGGAGGTATATAAGCAATTACCTAAACGATTTATTAATGAGCCGGTTGATATTCTGCGAGGGTGAATCGCTGGCACAAAGCGCACGCCATCGTCAGTTACTCCTTTGTGTAGAGCTATTTGCGAGATTCCAAATAAACCTCTAAATGAGCCGCGATCTAGTTGGCTGCGATCCAAGGTGCCTCGCTGGTTGTGCTGATGGCGCTTCTATTCCTATCCTGGAAAATATTGTTCCATGCATTACTTGTAATATATTATATATTTTTTCACTACGGCATTCCTCGGATGATGCGTTCCGTCCGCCTTTTGAGTTGGTTCTTAAATCTGGTGTTTCGGTGAATCTTTGATTTTAGACCATTTTTTAGTTTATTCATTCGGTTGACGATATTTTTGTTAAGAATCTATAAAATATTTGTTTTAATAACGGCTGTTGTGGTCATCGTTTTTATAAAACTTTTTAAAAGTTGTAAATATAATTCGAAATAAATGAACGGTCTACCGGAACAGACAAAAAATTATAGATATATTGTGCTGGCGATTCGTGTAGCTGGGAATCCAAATCTCCCCGGAACAAATGTGTCGATTGTCGATCGTGGAAAATATAAATATAACCTTCCAACATGTACAGTACAGTCTAAGCGTCCCTTATTATTAAATATTTTGGAAACATGGCTCGCTAACAAACAATCAAAGTTGAGAAAACAATATCAAAATTTTATAATTTAAGGTCTGGTGAAGGCTTCCAACAATAACTTACTCCAATAAAGTATAATAATTGAACTCGTAAAATGACATAAAATAATTAATGTTAACTACTAACAATCAGTACTGCTCTATATACAGATGTCTAATTGTTAGTAGCAAAAATTTTAGAGGTGAATGCCTGCGTTGATAATGAGTCGAAAATATTCGAGCAATTATGACCTAACCGATCAATCAATAGTTATGGAGATACGCAATATGAAAGTTTGTATACTTTTTTTCAATACTACGAGACATCCTGTATATACTTCGCGTGTTAAATTCTTTACATTTCAGTAAGCGGAAAAAACGAATTGACAAAAGAACTTAACGTCTCTGAAACGTGGTTCTAGTTGCGAATGCTCAGAATTTCTCGAACAGCCAACATGTACTAAATCCTTAAATTTTGTAATAGCGGAGGATCCACGATAGATTATCCATATCCAATTTTTGGATTCATCGTCCCTAGACTATGCCACGACGACGGAAGGCGGAAGGGCTGCGGAGGAAGGTAGAGGAAAACCGTTAAGAAGATGAGATGCTTATTTGGTTTCAGAGGTTTTCCCGACTCCGCTACAGGGTGTTCCGGGTGTTCTCCGTGGGCGTGCTGGCCGCCTCGGATATGGCCTTCTCCGCGGCGCACTGGTGGGCGGGCGGGACAGGCGGGCCGCGCATCGGCTGGGCGGCGCACTGCGCAGGCGCCGCGGCGGGCGCCGCGCTCGGCCTCCTCGTCTACACGGGTCTGTTGCAGCCTTATTACCTACTTATTCCCGATATTACCACTGCCGCAGCGTACCACACCACACTTACCGTTCCGTGCTGGCCGCCTCGGGCACGGCCTTCTCCGCGGCGCACTGGTGGGCGGGCGGGCCGCGCATCGGCTGGGCGGCGCACTGCGCGGGCGCCGCGGCGGGCGCCGCGCTCGGCCTCCTCGTCTACACGGGTCTGTTGCAGCCTTATTACCTACTTATTCCCGATATTACCACTGCCGCAGCGTACCACACCACACTTACCGTTCCGTGCTGGCCGCCTCGGACACGGCCTTCTCCGCGGCGCACTGCGCGGGCGCCGCTCGGCCTCCTCGTCTACACGGGTCTGTTGCAGCCTTTACTTGTTCCCGATATTTCCTCTTGTGCCACAGAAGGCGCCACCGTTGGACGTTCCGACAGTGTTGCTCCGCGCTTCTGTGTTTCACAAATACCTATCGGTATTCCAGTTTTTTGACTTTTGTACTTGTGAATTTTTGGAAATGACGTCATTCGTGAAGTGAATACCTACGAACATTCCGGTGCTACTGGTAGTACCTAAGGAAAAGTGGGATTTTCCCCAAGTAATTTTCCGACTCTGGGTCAATTCCCTACTTTGTCGGAAAACCTCGGGAAAATCCCGGAAAATTTGAGAACGGGTGACATCTTTTTTATTTTTGACATTTTTGGCATTTTGAGTTTTGTGCTGTGTTCCCAGGGTAGGAAAACCCAGGGAAAACACTTTTAGTTTTAGTGTATACCTGTTAATAAGTGTGGAAAACTCAACTCTTAAACCGTCCTAGTTTTAGTGAATTTTCTTTTTTTTCTGTGATCCCAGGATCACCCTGATGGGATGGAAAACCCTGGGAAAACACTCTTAGTGTTTAGGTATTTTCCACAGTTTAATAGGTATTGACAACTTTCTAGTGATAAGAGTTTACTGAAATTTTCTTTTTGATTTGTGTTCCTCGGAGACGCTTTCCCGAGGAAAACACTCTGTGTTGTGTAACTTTATAATTTCTTATTGACTATTTTCATTGTTCTATTTCATGATTCTTATTTCTGTTACAACTCGCTTATTTATGGTCATATCGGAGTGAGAAAAACTTTGTGGAGATCGCCATCTTCTGAACTTTCCGGGGATGGCGGAAAAATCTGGAAAATCTCCGTTCAGGGGTGACCCTGAGGATCATCCCCTTCTACAGAAGGGCTTAACGCCAGAACAAGTGTCATCCGCCCTAAGGAATTTGCTAGTTGAGATGGAACAGGCTGCCACGCCCATCTCAAGTAGGTCCACGTCCCCTTCTAGGGGCCCCAGTGCCTACGCTGACAGGCCAACAAAGAAGAAACGGGCTGAAACGGAGGAACTATCATCGATGTTGCCCGTCTCCGGATCATCGGGGAAGGAGCAAGAACTAGAATTCATGGAGAGAGCCCGCGGTATTACGATGGCGCTAAATTCGCTAACTTTGGAGGATAAGAATCGTTTGACGATAATACAAAAGACGAAAATTACTGCTTGCAGTTCCGATTTTTTAGCACTGGTAACGGATCTCGTAACTGAGAACTCACGCCTTAAGGGCGCTTTGGAAGAGCATAGAACTATTGGCTATGTCAAGTCACATAATGACCTTCTAGAATTCAAAACCAGCGTCGGCAACTCTTTTGCAGAAATGAGCGAAAAAATAGATGTAATCGCTAAGTGTGCTTCTGGTGGAGAAAGCTTCAAAAATGAATTTGGAATCCTGAGAGAGGACATAGCGAAGGGGATCATGAGCTGCGCCTCCCAGGCACCGCTGAAGTCTTCTTACGCCAATGTTGCATCAACAATAAATGTTCGAGGACAAAAGAGAGAGGTCGGGCCCGCTCCGTCCTCTGTTATCATTTACCCTAAGGAGGCCGAGGGCACCTCGGCAGACGCAACGAAGACTATTCTTATGGATACACTTAAGCCGACTAATGACGGTTTTCGTCTGGTCAGGGTTAGGCGTGTCCGGGGAGCGGGGGTCTTACTAGAAACCTCGTCAAACACAGGTCTGGCTAGCATAAAGGCTGCCAAGAGCAGATTGGAATCCAAGGGATTAGTCATGATAGAACCGAAGGGCAGATTGCCAAGAGTGGCCATCTACGATGTGCCTCGAAGCTTAAATGAGAACACCTTCCTCCAAGAATTCTATGCCACAAATATCGATGGAAATACGGAGGTATCCTTTGAGGAGTTTAAAAAAACGACAAAAAGAATAAACATGTTTGGCCGCCGTGATGGCGATAGTGTAAACTGTGTTTACACCGTTTTGCCAGCAGTTAGGAAAATTATTCTTGACGATGGGCGAATATACCTGAAAGAAGGTTGGCAGTCATGCCGAGTACGTGATTTCATTGGTGCTACACGGTGCTACAAATGCCATATGTATGGGCATATTACAAAGTCTTGTAAACAGAAAGTTGATACGTGCCGTCATTGTGCCACTCAAGGTCACAAAGAAGAGGCGTGCACAAAACTAGACGACCCTCCGCGATGCGCCACATGCTCTCGCTTCAAGAAACCTGCCGAACATCGCACGGGCGACGCGGAGTGTCCTGCATTGCAGGCCGCGGTCGATCTCAGCGTGAAACTTACCAACTATGGCTAGTGAGATTAAAATCGGCCAGGTTAATGTTGGCCGATCGCGCGCTGCATCCCTTGAGTTGCAGCGTGCGATTGGTGAACTTAATTTAACCATGATTCTGGTACAGGAACAGTACACGAGGCAGAGCAGGTCTCCCGGGATTGAGGCGCCCCTCGTTATGATCGAGGAGGGTGTGTCGCCGGGTGCAGGTATATTGGTCGATACTAGTCGCCTGAAACCCCTGTACCTGGCACACCTCTCCGATGGGTATCGAGTGTGCGCCTCCGTCGTGCTTGAAGGGATCGAGATATATTTTATCTCGGTTTACTTCAAGTACGGCGACCCTGTGGGCCCTCACATTCTAGGTCTCTCCCGTACCCTGGATGAATTAAAAGGGAAGCATGTGTTGATTTGTGGAGACTTTAATGCTCGGTCTCCCCTCTGGCATGATCACTCTGGGCAGCACAATAACTACGATCGTAGAATCGCCGTTGAGGGGTTCATCGCTTGTTACGGCCTGAATATCCTCAACGAGGCAGGTTCACTGCCAACATTTGCAGGGTATGCCGGTGGGGAGAGTCGCGTTGATCTCTCCTTATGTACGAATAATATGCTGGGACTTGTCAAAGACTGGAGAGTGTTGGACGGTGCGATTGAGTGTGACCACCGCCTAATCACTTTTCATCTCTCTCGAGTCCCAGCGAGAATCGCAAGAGACACATGGACGTTTAAATCCAGGGACGTGGACTGGGACGCTTTTGGATCAACCCTGAATGAGGAACTATTAGGTATTTATGAGAGAAGTGTAAGAGATCCAACCCTGGTTGGTGAGCTCTTAAACGAGGCTGTAGTGAGATCGGCCGACTCCGTTATCGGTCGCACTCGCCCGGGGAAAAATTTTTCAGCCCGCTGGTGGACTACTGACCTGGGGGTGCTGCGGGCTGCCTACCGTCGGGCCTATCGGCGTTGCGGGGTTGTTCGTCAGGGTCTTGCTGCTCCTATGGTGCAGCAAACCCTGGTGGAGGAGCTCCGTGTGGCTAGGTCGGCTTACACGGCGGCGATCCGTAGCGCCAAGCGGGCCCACTGGCAACAGTGGGTGACCGAGATTGGGAATGCCGATCCTTGGCGAATCACTGGGCTTGTCCGGAGGAGTGTCGGAAACCCCGTTGCTCTCCTTTCCGGGATCACTCTCGGCGGAAGGACGACGGATGGTCTGATCTCCATCCTGGATGGGCTCTTGGAGAAAATTGTGCCTCTGGAGCGGACTGGAGGGGAGGAGGACCATCACCGGCTTGTCCGTGCCCTGGCCCGTCTCCCAATTAGCTCTATGCTGCTAGAGTCTCGAGTGCCACCACCTGTGACGGGAGCTGAGCTGAGCGTCATTTTTAGGAACCTAGGTCCTGGGAAGGCTCCCGGTGTGGACAAGATTACGGGGGCGATAGCGAAGAATGTTTGGAGGTATGCCAGTAAAGAAGTCTTGTTTGTGATGAATAAGTGCATTAGTGTAGGAGTTTTTCCTACCGTATGGAAGAGAGGTGTGCTCTCAATCATACCCAAGAGGAACTCCAAACCTCGGTCAGATCCAGGTGCGTATCGCCCAATCACACTCCTTCCTGTTTTCGGGAAGGTGCTTGAGACGGTGATCCGGAACAGGCTTGAGAGAAATCTCTCGCCTGCCTGTGACCGACTGTTTGGGTTTGTCAGGGGTAGGTCAACGGAGCACGCCATGTTGTTTGCACGTGATTGGGTGAAGAATAATTGTAAGAAGTATGTCATAGGTATTTTCTTGGACATATCGGGTGCCTTCGATAATGCCTGGTGGGAGATGAT
>JADDOH010000573.1:0-232797 GCA_016648135.1 Agrypnia vestita
AAGATGATAACGTGTATTCGATGAAAACATCATTCTCTAGAATATTACGCAATGATAAATAATGCTGTCCAGAAATAATTATTTTAGGAGTTCAATTTTTTATATATCTGCGCCTAGAAGCACATTTTATACTTTTTAGTTTTTCACTGAATTGACTGTTTTTGAATGTTTAGAATAATTTGAACTTTATTTTTGTTTCCTGTGAAGTAACCAAAGTATGTTTATATGATGGGGTTCTAAGATATTTTATTATTTCTTTATTCTTTCAATCAAAACAAGTTATGAACTTGTAATATTATATCATCTTCAAAAAACGGAAAATAATTTTATGGTGACATTAAAAACTTTGTTTTCACAGTTATTTATTTTATTTTATTTTATTTATTCATGGGAAACTAACAGTACATATAAAATATATGGTCTTTATTTGAAAATATTCCATATGAGTGTACCAAAGATAACTCAATTGCATAAAAACTAAAATAGTGTTTCGGGGTTATAATTTTTTTGATGTTATACCAAAATATTTGTTCATATTTTTTTAAAGAAGTGCTTCAAGAGTAAATGTATCTATTATAATATAATTGATTAAAAGCCTTTTAGCTATGGATTTTGCAAAATGATTTAATAAGCTTACGTTAAATTTAGCAAATCGAGAGCAAATACGAAAATCGTGATTAGAAATAGATGATTTCCGAGGTAGTCTTCTCAATACACAGACAAAACAGATACTAAAAGTCTGTCTTATAGGTAGTTAATTAGTTTTGACAATAATAAATACCCCACGTTGTAAGTTAAACGTCACCGGTACAAGAGAAGACTTCAGTGAAACGTGTGGTTAAAGACTAATATAAGAACTTTTATATTTTGATGCATGAAAACAGAGTTCGCATGTGTAGGGGTCGTAAATTAGCGGGATCATAAATAAAGGGGTTCCTCTACATTCAAAACATTTGTAGAACAAATTGTGTTACATACACTGACGATAACTGAATTCCTCCCACTTTATCTATTAACATAGCGAAGGGAAATAAATTTAACACGTAAATGCCGGCGTTTACCGATAACGTTAAATTTAACGCTAATTTCAAGGAATACTTTTTTAACGCCTTTTAATTTTGAAATTATTCAGATTTTTATATAATCATAATTTTTTTTATACCGTAAAGCATTTAGTAGGTACTCATTCTTGCCTATTGTACCGATATTTCCTTCTATCCTCTATTATTCGACTCTTACTGTTTAATTCAATTCTTTTATTTGCCATCTGATGTCAACACACGGTTTGATGATATTCCAACAAAATTATTATCATCCAAATAACTGCACACATTAACTGCATATAATAGAGATCCACACGTAAGTATGTGCAGTCAAAATAATTTTTTTAATATAAAAATAAAATAAATAAAAATAAGATAATTTATGATTAAACCTACGTCAGGCTCCGCACATGAAATGTTTAAGTTCCAAAGTTAGAAAACCGATACATACTTTCAAAATCTCAGTTTTCCAAAAATGGTATATTATTCACTCCGTCAAGTATTATCAGCTACGCTAAGTGTGCATGGGTTGGTGCAGCTCCAACTATATTAGACCTTTCAATAAAGTCTATGCACAGGTATCACATCGTGACATAACTATCTTCAAAAGTAGAGTAAAACAATTTTGTCTTTTCCAAAACCTAGTTTAACCCTTTCTTATCCTCTTCCATCTTCCCAGGTCTCCTTATTATGGAGCTGGTTTTAACACTGTAACTTTGTATACCTGAAATATATTTCAATTGTTCTATGAAATTGAGTGCTTGCTTGCATAAAATTGCCAACCAGCGATAAACATTTTTATAATAATATGTAAACAAAAAGTGAATTGACAAGTAAAAATATTACGATTGCAAATAATCTTTAAGCATACTTACTGATTCTGTGATCTTTCTTTTTTGTTTCTTGCCTTTTCTGAAAGTTTTACGATCCCCTGGATAAACCATCGAATGTCTATGCCCCATAAATATATTCCAAGATTTATTTGTTAATCAGTAGTATTTTACAGTACAAGAATTATTTTATATATACCTAACAAAGCATGTTTTAAAGTAATTGAATAAAAATAAATATTAGAAATAGAACATACTGAAGACAAATAAACAATATATATACAAACAACAAAGATAATTAAATATACAATTAAAACATGTTTAAATGGGATGTGAACGATAATAATAAGACTTTAAAATAAATAAATATATATAGTTCATGCGGAACAAAAAGTAAATAATAGTTTAGTCCATTTAACTGTAATTAGTTTTGTACTCACTACTATTGTATATTTTGTTTTGATCCCACCTGCGGAAACGAAACGCATCAGAGCTGATCAGAACGAAACCGAATACTTAAATCTTCGCCTAAACCCACAAAAATAGGCGAGTTGCGATAATCGCAATTTCGGACTCTCTCATTCGTGCTGCTTCATCCAATTACAGTGGCTTATCTCACATTCATCCTGCCGAGTGGAACCCTTCCGAGTGACGGCTCCCGCGGGGGGTGAAAAAAAATATAAGGGAGGAAAAATATAAGGGAGTCGGGGCGGTCACGTGATCATTTAAAAATTCACGTCACGCGCTCACGTGACTCGTAATTACAGCCGACGGTAAACCGCACTCCTTAATTCAATTTGTCAAATTAACACCATCAGTTGTCTTATCTCCTGGCGTGCGCGCGAGGGCGGATCGGTGGGCGGGGGGCTGAATACATTACTGCGCAGGATAAAAATGCGAATTAGTTTTTTTTTTTGGTGCTAATTTCGTTAGCCCGCTGTCACCGTGTACATCAAATTATCTCGTACCCATTTGTTCCTACACGTAGAATTACATGTATGTCATTGATGGAGATGTCGTTAACGTTGTGTGATGATCATTGAAACTTGTGCAAGAGTGATAGTATTTTTTATTTAAGACTTCACCCGTAGATGAGCTATTCTGATATATTTTTTCTGCCTATTAATTAAAAACCACATAACATTATATGAGGTGTCTTAATAACAATAATTTTTCCTAATTTTCAAACCACCTCACAGAAAATAATCATTAATTAGACACAGAAACAGGGATGAAAATATTGAATACTAATAATAAAGGTTTAAAATTAAATAATTTAGAATTTTTTATACTAGGAAAGCGTTGAATAATATAGCACTTCTAATAAATAACCAAGTCAATTTTTCATATAGTCCTTCCCCGCCCCCTCTCACTCTCTCTCCGTCGTAGATTCCTGATCGTTATGTAAGCTAGTTATTGCATGTTTGTCCTTGACAAGATTAACACGCATGTGATAAATATTGGTGAAAAATTAACAATACTATGATTGTCGTGTATAGTGTCGTGAACACAGTGTAGTGTTGGTCCTGACGAAGAGACGGTTACGTATCGAAACCGGTAGACCTAAAATCTGGTAGTGGTTTATACTAATTTAACTAACACTATATTAATTGAAAACCAATTTAAAATGGAAATCATATTAAATTTTAGGAAGAAAATTTTCTATCAATGAAATCAGTCAGTATTTTAATTTTTTTGGAACAAATGATATTTAGCTAAAGTTTTTCTTTTAATTTATGCCATTTCATGTCGGCAATTTTCCAGACAACCTCCCTGAGACAGCCTGCTTCCAAGTGCACCAGCGCTACGAAATACAATATCCGCTGTGACATTTGAACACGGTTTGTCTCGCTCGGATAATTTGCTCGCGAGCCAATAAGCTTCCGGGTATAGGCCGACGGGTAGTTTAATTGAAAGCAATTTTTCTAGGGTCTAGGGCTTTAAATTAGCTCGTAATTGCTGCCGTGCCGCATACGGACCGCGCACGTGTCCGCGCCGCACGCGATCAGCTGTGCACGGGAACTCCGTACAAAGAAATTGCAATCGTTATCAAACACTTTTTGTGAAATCTTTTCCTTCCGAGGGTGCCTGCAACATTTTGCCGCACGAGGCGGCGTCCGGCATTCGACTAATGGCCCGAACGGAATGGCTCTATGTTATTTAAGCTTTTAACTCCTGTGTGTCGGTGATGTAACATAGGTCTACATGTCATACAAAATATGATATATCTACGTTATTTACGAAAACTAAAACGTTACATTTTTTGTAATCATCGAATAGACATTTTAACACCAAAATTATTAAATTAAACTGTTAGGAATGTACGATTTTTTGTACGATACAGGTAGTACTACTTTATTTACTAAATTTTCATATAACAATGCATTATTTTCACATTATTTTTTTAATTTTTCATTGCAAAATATTTATATTTAAGCGAGTGGCAGTGAATCTCTGGAGGCGCCTCGAAAAAAGTTGTTTTGCGGTGTACATCATAACTCGCAACAGAATCATCTGAAACAAAAAAATCAAAATTCTCTTGTTAAAAGAGAAATTTTTCCCCGTAACCCCGTGAAATTTTTTTTCGATTTTTCAATTTTTGGTAGCACTTGGAAGCCAAAACACCGATTTTTGCTAAAAAATCGGCTATATTGCTACTGTAAAATTATAATAGTTATTTAAAAAAAGCTTCCGGGGCTACCTGGTTAATTATGTGATGAATTAATGTGCAAAATTTCAATACGATCGGTTCGGTAGATTTAGGTTCTTAGCGTACACGGACTTAAAAAATGACATCTTTCGGAAAAATGGTTTAAAGTTTAAAATAAAATTAGATAATTCTTTTATACTTACACAGAGTCGTCGATGCCAGGTCCATACAGCAAATAGTTTTCATCAAGAAGATCTAGAGCATCTTTTTGTCCTTGTCTACGCAAAACTCTTTCTTCTTTACTGCTGAGCATCGCTTGCTCCTCTGCGCGTCCCTCAACTGCCCGAGCAGGTATAGAAAATTGGTTTGAGCAACAGACGCTTAAATGCTCATTACTTCGTCAATTTTGCTCCGATTGACATGAAATTTTGATACAATGTTCTTGCGAAAAAAGTATAAACCCGTCCTCCCCCCTTAAGAAAAACTCTTCTTCATCGTCAGGCCTCGTGGCATTACTCCATGACTTTTTTCGACCAACAAAGCTGCCACTGTTGCTTTTCCATTGGTCGATTGTGTGAGGAATCTTCCCCTTCTTCGCCGTGTTTACCAAGCTAACTTCCCTTTACGAAAAATCAAATATTTTTTTAAATAAGATGAATTTTCATAAAAAAATAATAAATCTCAACTATCAATGACAGATTTTGATTCTAATGATGGTATAATACTAGTTGTAAAATATAAAAAATATAATTAAACTCGAGTAGAGATAACATACTTTCTGTTTTCCATCCTTTTAATGATATATTTTTTTAATAACTGCAACATGACACTTTGGTAACATTATTTATATAAAACAAGTTTTTATTATACTCCCTTTCTTTGTAAAATGTAATAACAATTAAAGACGAATTAAAACATATAACATAACACTAAACTTACAGTAATTTAATATATTTCTAAAATGTCACAGGTTTTGAGCTTTGATAAGACACTTCATGCTTTGTGTAGTGAAGTACCTATTATGCATACCGATGGAGTAATTCAAATTTAGAAAATATTCCGCAACGTTATCGGGCCGCCGTTGCTAGTAATCAAACTTTTGTAATGATTCCAATTTGAAAAAAAACTATTAAAAATTTTAAAAATTCAAAATTGTACTATAATTATTATTATTTTTTAACGAAAATTTGATAGATCTTTTTGATCGTCGCCTCGAGTCTGCTTGCAAAGTTTCAGCTCAATTGGATCACGGAAAAAGGGTCAAAAATCGATCCAAAGTTTTTTCGAAGGCAAGCCGGCAAGCAAGCAAGCAGACGCCACGAGTTAAAATAAAGGGAGTAAAAAGAAAACACTTTTTGTTAACAACCACTATTTATTAATTATCTACATGTTTTGGGGCCCGTAGTCTTTTCATTAGAATACAATGAATATTTTTAAAATTGTAAAATGTGTTCATAGCAAATAAAAAATTATAAACAATAAAATGTTTTTTTGCAATTAGATACATTTGAAATTCGTTTTCACATTATTTCCTAAATAGAAATTCAACTCCCATTTATATATTTTTTTATGTCTATTCTTCCAATTTTTATTTTTAGTATACGTTATATTCTGATGAAGGGACAATTGGCGACAAAACATGTTGAACTTTGTAATGCATACACGTTGAGTGTTAGGTTAGTTATAAATTAAACCTGATGATGAGAGAGACTGATCCTCTCGAAACTAAAGTTATGTAAAATCAACTCAACGTGTGTGCATTACAAAGTTTAATTTCAAAAATAATTGTGTTTTCTTTCTTTTAATACAAAATTATTATGTTTTATTTTATTCTTCACTGACAGTGATTTTCGATACAAATTGTAGTTTTATTCCTATACCTATTTTAAATTAAAATTAGTGCTTTGTAACACAGTAAAATGCTTTGTATACAGGTACGGTGTTTAATAAATAGATTTCCTTCGTATGCCGCCTATTAAAGTGGCTCAGGCAGACTTTGTATTTAGTTTAATGCATCCACGGCTGTGCCTTGCGGGGAGCTTAAATTATGCAGGTATACATTGTACTCCGCTATTTGAAGAAGCCCGTACTTGCATTTACCCTCACTTATGAATCACATATGCACATCGGCGTATAAATAATTTTCTGATACATTACACTATTCTTCTGTGTATAGTTTTCTGGGATATTCTGCCGTAAATATGTGACCTCTCTGGCCAACGTTTCGGATCCCATTGCAGGGTGTATCATCAGGGCTGATGTGATGAGTGTGTGTTGAAGTGTAGATTAAGTATTGCCTTGCAATACCTTTCCGAAGTCAGGGTGTCTCCAAGTTTGTGTCATGTTAAGTACTGGATTGCAGTACCGTGTCGAAAGCAGAGTGTGTGTGTCTTGATGTAGTGTGTTGTGTATCTACTAACGGATGTCGGACTGTACGGATCGTCGATTTGATTTCTCCCAGAGCGCTGGATACCACGAGGTTTTTAACTTAAGACCGTCATCCCTATTAATGTTTATAGGGTGCTTGTATATTTCAATTGCTCCTTTGACCAGGCGGGTTTGGTCACTTTTGGGCTTTCCTAGGATTTTCGGCTCAAATGAAAAATGGTGGCCCGTATCTAGAAAGTGCTCAGCCAATGCCGATTTTTCCGGGTGACCGAGTTTGCAGGCTCTTTTATGCTCATCAGCCTTCTTTGAAATCGTGCGTGCTGTTTGTCCCACATTACACTATTAACGATTGAACAGTAAAATGTGGACTAATATTAAAAAGTGACAATCGGCTGTGTAATTGTAATTAACTAAAAACACGGCATTTTCCCGCGAAGGTAAAAAACTCCACGCTTTTTGTCTCATCCACTTTTGTACGTCTTTTCATGCTCTTCGGCTGCTAAAGTTATTAATACGGCTGTCCGCCAATCTGATTTATAATCTGGATGCCCTTTATCCCTATCGCATTCAACACTCGCTTCATATATTTTCTTTACCATTCTCTCATCGCTCATGGGTTCCACGTGACCAAACCAACTCAACGATTCTTTCTTTATTCTATCTATCAGGCAGTGCAGTGAGAACATTGAAGGACGACTTTTATTTAAACATATATTTGCGAAAAAAGTCATTTATTAAATATTTATCTAGCAGAATATTATGAATAAAATCTTAATAATATGTTAATTATTGTGATAGAAATATTGTGAGATATATCTTATTTAGATATCTTTTCAAAATATATGCTTGGGAAAAAGTCTTGCTTATGGTTCTCACTGCACGCCTCTGCTATCTAAATACTATGCTGCAGCTAGCATTAAATTCAATCCTAATTTTCTCATTCTTCACTCGAATATCGAAAATGGATTTTTCACACATGCGCACCTAAGCGACCGTATTTCCAAGCATTCTGTGTGCTTTTGTTTCCTTAAATTCCATGGTACACCACCAACAATTTGAGCAAACAATAATAAAAAAAAAACATACATATATACTAAGTATTTCTGACCTTTGGTATTTTATTTATGTATAATTAAACTTTTTATATTTATGTATTCTGAATTTTTTGAGTATGTTCAAATTTTTCAGAACAGTGATGGTTTTTTGTCACAGGGACATCATTAATCAATCAATGTATATTATTGATGTCTCACAGAGACGAAACTGTATTTTTATGGGAAAGTAGGTATAAAAAGAAGTCTTTTGGGTGTACATATGGCTTACGACCTATCGTACGGCTGGCTTAAGTGATCACTTTACACAATGTAATGTTGATAATATACATTGATTGATTTATCGATTATATTTCTGAAACACTCATTTCCTTCTTTAGAGTAAAAAAAAAACTTAGATTTGGTGTTACGACTGTCTACAAGGGTTTTTCGTTAAATATTAAAAATATAATAATTCAAACTGACTTTTTTAATGGTACGGTCAGATTATTAGTTGCATTTGCTCATTCTACATTAATTTTATTGCATTAAGATAAATTATTCAATATTAGATTACAGCTATACTCTAAGTGTGTTCCGCAGAAACCTAGGGTTCCGCGATACTCCTCTAAGGGTTCCGCAAGAAAGAAGAAAAAAATTCAAAACACCTCTCTCTGGTTGACCGTTCTATTATACCTCCATTAGTTAGATTTTTTTCTTTTTTAATATCTTCTATTATTATACTTGTTATGTAAGTAAGTAATAAGTAACTGTTACATGGTACTTTTATTATGCTTATTAATAAAGAATACACTTTTAAAAACTGTAGTTTTATTGTAGGGTTCCGTCAAGTATTTCGCTTTCCAAAAGGATTCCGTCACCAAGAAAGATTGAAAACGGCTGGATTATAAAATACCTATATTTAAAATGTATGAAAACCCTCTCTATTATATTATCATTACATATTCAACATTAACAGCCATCAAAAATATATATTTTTAAATATTCCTTTAATATAAACTAATACTTAATAGTAAAACCAAACGCACTAGCCTATGTGTCTCTCATGTCTATGCGGCGACTATTCATAATCGCCACCCTTACGTACGTGATATAAATTTTGGCGTAAAATATTGAAAAACCGCCCCAGAAACAGGAGCAAGACTTTCCATTATTCTTATACGCTACCCCTATCTTTACCCTTAACATAGCGTTTCATTACTACTACGACATGACTTCTGCAGGGTGGCTAGAAATATTTCCCTTTAACATAACTTTTTACAAAATTAAGTGCGTAGTAAAATCATGCCGTTTTTACTGTAAGGTATATATAGATATGATATAACGCCTCATCTTTGTTTTGGCATATGAACTTTGCCTAATTCATTTTCACACATCTTCTCATGCAAGTTGTATACCTTTTGAAAGGTTTTTTTATAATATCGTCGCTGTATACATAATTAAGCCTATGTGCCGTTTAATATATTCTCAGATGAATGAATCAATTTGTCAATTTTTCGTATAAATAATAGAGATATCCCAAAAAAAACATTGCCGTTCATTTGGCAAGTCTGCCTAGTAATTATTTATAATATTTTTTATAAATCTAGTCTGTTCAATTATTTTTTAAAACGGTGTCATTCGTTTATCTCAGAATGTACTAAAACGACACGTAAGCTTAATAATATATACAGCGACGATATGTTTATCGTTTTTTGAAAATCACATTTAAAAATATGCATGCATTTGTCCACTTTTATGGGTATCATAATCTTATTGTTTTATTTTAAGATTGTTCTCCGTCCATATCAGCAAAAAATTAAAAAAAAACAATAGAAATACTTGATAATTATTAGAATACTTAAACACGGACTATTTTTTTAATTTAAATTTTATCGAAACAATACATATTTTTACACAAGTTAACACTAACCCATTTAATGCTTCTATCCTATCCGCAATGAAGAAGGTCTAATCAAAGCTAGCGAGTGAAATATATTGAATAATTTTACAATTCCATAATTAGTTTGATGAGAAACCTTTCTCAGCCACCGTGTGTTAGCTAGTTGAGCCTGAAGGCTTTCGTAAGTGAAATCTGCTTCCTATTTCCTGCCTACAAACACATTAATAATTCTGAAAGGAGGAGCGGGAAACGACGCAACCCCAGCGAAAGAATCTTACTGGGGAAATGTTGTAATCGCATAGTAAAAAATGACCAAGAAAATAAAATTGTCGACATATTTCTAAGGATGCATGTACGTATGTATGCCTTGGAAAAAATTGATTTGAAGTTTTAATGTTATTCATTTACGTAGTTCAAAGTATTCCGTTTATGAGTACAAGATCCTATTTGCCATTTATTTTTGTAAATATTTTAATAAAATTCAATTTTCAAAATAATTAAATTAATTAATTAATTTAATGGTTATTACTCGCCTTATTCGAGCTACTTGAATTTACTTAGCTACTTTCCAGTGAACCATATAGTTTAGTTCAGTTGTCTATCTGGTAAGGTTAGGTAAAGTTAGGTTAGGTTAGGTTAGGTTAGGTATATATTATATAAATTAGGTATATATTGTTTTGGAAATCACAATGGGCAAATATAGGGAACTTTATATTTCTATTTAATGTTATATTATTTGTAAAATTTACAATGTATTTGAAATTTAATTTCCAGTATATGTCATTTAATAAAAAAAATCATATCGATGCTTAAGATTTGTAACTTTTTCTGCCATTAAATGTGTTTAAAATATATGACTCACTTTTTAGTTTAGTGGTGAAGAAACTCACTTGGTTGGGTGTTCGAGTCTCAATCCAGAAATCCATCAAGAATGTGTTAATATCATAGCGTTTAGCTACGAAAATAGATAAAATATTAATGTATATCGCGCATTTCCATTAAAAAAACATTTTGAATGTATAACATAGCAAAACAAAGGTGATCATTATATCCGGAACGCACAATATGCTCAAATTTATATGCTTTATACATTTCTCGTCTTAAATTTAAAATCAAGCTGAGGAAATATTGCGGCGAAATTTCCCCAACACGTTCGGTCCACTTTGCGGAATCGCATTCGAATTTCAAATCCACCCCCGGGCCGCCATTGGCGGGGAAATAAAATGAAAAGGACGTCCCGTCGCCTTTCGCAGATATAAAAAGCTTAGCAAACAAAATTTTCAGTCTACCGGAATGTCCCTTGCTTTTGTTAGGGCGGCGTGGTCACCCTGGTCTAGCGTGAACGACCGCAGTGTTTGCTCAGAGCCTCGCCATATTTGAGGGTAAATAATTCCCGGTGACCACATTTTGAATGCGACTCTGCGGGGACTTTTTCGAGCCAAGAAAGTGCTTGAAATTTTTGTGAGCTTTAGGAGTTTATTGAAACACAAACACGTGCGATACAAACGAGTAATATTAAGACATTTTCTAAATATTGTAATATATATTTAAATTATAAATATAAAAAAAGTTATGTTGTATTCGCTCAACATAATTCTGACAGCATTGCTTTTAAGTGCTTCAGATATTACATATTCGTAATATAATATATTATTTTTCTATAAATGGTGCTTTCATATTTATAAAACTATACTCTAATATAAGCAAATAATCTTCTGTGTACAGTTTTATGGGATATTCTGCCGTGTATATGTGACCT
This sequence comes from Agrypnia vestita, assembly GCA_016648135.1. Taxonomy (NCBI): domain Eukaryota; kingdom Metazoa; phylum Arthropoda; class Insecta; order Trichoptera; family Phryganeidae; genus Agrypnia; species Agrypnia vestita. The sequence goes on from JADDOH010000573.1 coordinate 11,605, forward strand.
CTCTGGCCGACGTTTCGGATCCCATTGCAGGGTCATGACCCCATGATGTCACATCAGCCCTGATGATGGACCCGGCAATGGGATCCGAAACGTCGGCCAGAGAGGTCACATATACACGGCAGAATACCCCAAAAACTATACACAGTACATTCTGAACGACTGTGAAAACCCGAGAACATTTTTAAGAAAATAATATTCATCAATTCTCAGTTTATTTTATATTTACACAAATTTTCTAAGCCTTGTAGATTTTTTAATTTTTCTTCTCTTTTAATTTCCTCTGACGTTTTTTCATTCTCATTACACTGTACATTATATAGTTTTGAGATTGAGACTATTGTTTGACTCAAGTTGCATATATGTGAAATTTGCATATGTATAACTTTTTACATAATATGTGACTTGTATCCTTTTGTAGATCCACATATCGAATTTCAAGTTTCATCTCGAATCTCAGTTTCAAGTCGTCTTATCCATTCTTCAGGAAGCGCTCATGATTCCATTCCATAAAACGATATTGAGAATAAGTAGCATCTGACCATTCGCATTCGTAGTCGAATGTTGCGATCATGATTGCAGAACATATTTTTCATGCGGATGAAGCTCGCACGAGCTTGCTTGACTTCAACAGAAGAATCCCATATTTAAATTAAATCAGTAACCAAATTATTTTTACATTTTTGTTGTATCTTCATTGTTATAGTTTCTGTGCCAAAATTATTTTTCCAAGGCGCGTTTTAGTTACTACGTACGTAATAAAATATTTATTAAATACTCATAATTTCATTTGTGAGTCACGGCTATTGTCGTGTCCGCCACAATATTTAAACTGTTACATTTAACCTTTAAGAACCGACGTGCGGTCTGAGAGGCCCCGGCAGGCACTTGACTTGCTAGTTTACCCGTTTCCCCGCGCAATGCCGATCACCGCTTTTAAGTAGCTGCAAGGACAGTGCCCACGTTGATGGTGGAGTGGGAAGTGGTGTAGTCACGTGTGCATTTGGTGAGTAATTACGATTTGAAATTCCGATGCGGTCTCTCAGGCCTCACGTCGGTACTTACGTGAGTTGTTTTGTTACAGTAAACTGTTATTCTTACAGATATTGTGAACTATGGATATACCAGGGACTTCGGGTAATAAAATAAATAGTTCTGTGACAGATTTACAGTATTCTAAGAGACTTTGGATATGTATAAATGATTAGATTCCAAATTTTGCGCGAGTGATTGAGAGCTGGATCGCGGATGAAGATTCCAGCGGATCCGAGGTTGACGACCTTGACGAAGATTTTTTTTCTGGAGCACAGTGATCATGATACGGATACTAGCACTGATAGTTCTGATACCGACGAAAATCGATGCTATTCGTGCAAAAAACAAGTTTTCCCTGACTGTACTTGGAATTTAAGATGGTTTATGTACCTACTATATTTTTTTTCTAAAAGTTATATTAGTTTTAAGTAAATAATTCCATTTATTTGTTATTATGAGAGGAGTATTCTCTGTGTTTTGATATTTTATATCTAATAGTCGGATTAATCCCCAAAATTCAAGCAAAATATTATTGTAGTCTAATATTTAAAAATTTAATAAAGTTGATTTTCTTTCTTACTTATTTTTTCTTAAAAACCCTTCATTTTTCATCATAATGCAAAGACAGATATTTAAATCATCACTTTCTTTAAAAAACACTACATTATATACGCGGCCTCTCAGGCCTCACGTCGGTCCTAGCGTTACAAAAAATGCACGTTAGTACTTAAAGGTTAAACGGTTAAAATCAAATAAAGCGGTCACCACCACATCGTGAAAACTCGCCTGTTTTCGTGAAAATGTTTATAATGGTCGTATAATACGAAATTCTTACACATGCATGCGAAATGCTTCCGCCGGAATGCGGCATAAAGTTATATATTAAGGAACCACGCAACATGCCATGAATTTATTAAAATTCCTCAATATTGATAATGGCAAACGAATTTCTCGATATGACTATCCCTACTTTACAAATATCGCGCTTATAAATATTCTAACCTTGGATCAAATAATAAATATATCGGACACTTTTATAATGATCACCACTGAAAAATCTAACTAAAAAATATTTTACTATCAAATAGATCATGGCAATACAAATTTAATATTATGTTTATTATATAAAGTAAAGAGCGATGTATATATTATTATCTTCACACACAGAGGGGGGCAAAAAATATATACACACTTCAACAAAAGTAAACAGTTGCCTGAAAGTTATAATATTAAGTATAAACAAGTATAAATGGATAAATTTATGTCATTTTTGATATTTTCTTTTACGAAATTGGTTGCCATGAGCGTTCAATACTTCTTTTATTTGCGAATCACTGCTTGATCAACACGGGTCAAAGAGTTTTGTGAGATTGAAACGCGTGCTGTTTGAATTTAGGCTACTTAAACTTGTTTTTCACGGTATACAAAATCCTTTAGATAAATATAGTCCCTATAAATTAATAAAAGTCTAGCCATGTTAAATAGGTACAGCGTGAAGAAAATTCAATTGCAAATCAAAAACTGTCATTGCACTTCAATAATATTTACAAATTTTAACCACAACTTTAAATGTCTTCAATTTCTCGAACCATACGCGTACCCTCGCCACTTTGTTTAAAGATCATGCCTGTAATTCATACAAATAACGATTCTGGGATAAAATCACTTTACGCATTGTTCCCGTAATTTAAATACGACTGTGGAAAAATCCAAAGACAAAAACTAAAATAAACTGTGTTCACATTTTTTTTCGCCCCTCTGTATATAAAATTCCAAACCGTGGGTACTGAGAAACGGTGGTCAGTGTAACTAAACCCTAAATAAGCCATGATTAAACTATGCAAAACAACCCTGAATAGGTATAACAATGTTATACCTACTAAGTTGTGTATCCGCGTGTAAATTTCACGTCATCGGACCATATTTCTATTGAGATAAGAACTCAATGAGGTCCATTGTATGATGATAATAATGCTCGACTGAATGGAATAGTTTTGATTATACCCTGCCTGCTGAAAGCATATGAATGATGCAATTTTATAACTAATGTAAATGATTAATGTTAATAAAAATTATATTTTTTTCTAATATAAATTATGTTTTCCGCGTTGAAAAATGTGTGATATTACTTTGCTAGTGCTTTGGAATAACTTTTTTTTATTTTCCGTGACGTTAGAGTGGCAAACATTGCATTACTAAAAGTAATTAGCAAAGCTTGTTGCTTTCTTACAGTAGAATCGCTTAATACTGTTTAAAATTTGATATTTTGATTTAGACATGGCTGGGTCTAGTAGTTAAGACATTCGTCTATTGTTCTTTTGGTAGATTGAATGATGGTAGATTTGGATGCCTGGCTCCAGGAGTTCATCTGCAATTTTTTAGAGATGGCAAAAGTGTTAAGCATATTTAAATGTATAAAAAATTAAATTTTTAAGTACACACACGATGATTTGTTTCGTCTCTTCTATAGTTTTGAAAAGATCATTCCCTCTTATCATCAGGTTTGATTAATAACTTTCTGTAACCTGTCAATAATAAAGTTACTTTTTTTACACGCCAGTTTCTTAAGTATTTACTATTTACTTATTTATAGCCAACACCCATGAAATAGCAATAATTTTTAGAAAAATATTTGAACACTTTTTTATATTTCCCCTGCGGTTAACGCCACCTACTATTTTAAGCCCTGTCGATTGTGGCGATTTTGAATGCGTTAAACAAACGTGACAAAATAATTTTAAAAAATTCGTTACCGGGAATTGAACTCATTTCTCCCAGGTGGAAGCCGTATTTCCTACCACTACACCACGCAGAAGATGCCATCGACCGCGAAGAAAATGTTGACAATCACTTAGTTTACCTAAAGAAAAAATATTTTAGAAAATTTATTGTTCTCTGTATAAATATTTGGTTCGCGTCTTTGCTAAGCTCTATATGTAGTCTATTTTGAAAAGTCCCAAACATACGATGGCAACTTCCGTAGTTCTCCGCGTTCGAGTTTGCTAGTCCGGACGGACGAACGGACAGACGGACAGGCATCGACATCGAACAAGCCTTCCGTATTCTATGTACACAGTTCTGTTTACAAAAAAATATTTCTAGGATCCTGCATTTCAATTTTTAATTCCTTTCTTTTAACTCGTGGCGTCTGCTTGTCTGCTTGTCTGACGAAAAAACTTGGATCGATTTTTTAACCCTTTTCTCGTGATCTAATCGAGCTGAAACTTTTCAAGCAGACTCGTGGCGACTATCAAGAAGATCTATCAAATTTTCGTTAAAAAAATAATTATAGTATAATTTTGGATTTTTCAAATTTTTAATGGTTTTTTCATACAACTTAGTAAGTTGTATGGAGATTCCGGCGCATATGGTAGACACGAAACCCGAAAATGAGAAAGGGAGTGTACGTGAAATTGTGTGTTACTGATTCATCTATTCTTCATGTGCTCAAAATATTCAAGAATGAAGTGTCGTCGGTAACTAATTCAAGCTTCCTGTGCCCTCCCTTTTCTCGCATACAGTCTACAATATCGTTCCCGTTTACCATCCATCTTTCATTTTAATCCACATTTTTATTGATTCCAGCTATTTGATTCGGAAATAATAGATTTGTCGACATTTTCAAGATATTAATTTTTGCGCAGCATACAATGCACATAAAAATGCTTTTATCTCATTTTTCTATTTGTTTAAAAAGCGCAAAGCTCCGAAACTTTACGACAACTTTGTTCAGCCGACGTTTCTCTTCTTCCGATCCGTGATCCTTTTCTCGGGACACGATTTGAATACGTTAAGCCCCCGCCACCTATGTATCCTCATATCTCAGAGTCCTACAAGAATGCTGCAGTGGGATTTATATCACGGTCTAGACAAGCGAAGGCTCTATATCTCGTAAACCGATCTTACAGCACCGCCGAGTCACAGCCAAGAGGCTTCGAAATGAGTACGCAAACGCTGAAAATGTAGAATACATAATAAAACCGTGTTTATGTTTGTTCTGTAAAAGGCGCCATAAATATAAATACAACCTACAGATTTGTAATCTTAAATACATTTAGGTAATTACTTGAAATCTTGCGTTCGTTGGTTTCATTAATATTTTAATATGGGACAACGTAAATATTACGGTTTATGAGAATACGTAGTAAGTTAGAATTCACGCGTCGGTCTACAAACTAACAAAAGTTAATAGGATTGTCAATTTTTATTTTCAGAATATTTTGAGTTTGTTCAAATCTTTCAGAACAGTGCTGGATTTATGTCACAGAGACATTATTAATCAATTAACGTATATTTATAGATATCTCACAGAGACGAAACTGTATTTCTTATGGGAAAGTAGGTATAGAAGTCATTTGGGTTCATTTCATTCAAAAAAAAATTCCGTAAAATCAACTGTAGATTTTCTCATTAGCGACATCTGTGGGGATTTAGGGGAATGAAAATGGCCTTGTACAGGCCGCATGGAAAGGCGGTTACAACTCGTATGTGAAAGCTTTCCACGCAATTTGAACATATATACAACTTCCAAAAAATGAATAAGCATGGTATATTCTATCGTGGGTGGAAATGGCGAATGTTACATTGTGTAAAGTGATCACTTAAGCCAACCATAATATAGGTAATAAGTCCTATGTACACCCAAATGACTTCTATACCTACTTTCCCATAAGAAATACAGTTTCATCTCTGTGAGATATCTATAAATATACGTTAATTGATTAATTTTTATTTTATTTTATATATATGTTATATATTACAAAATGCCACACTCTTCTGAATATTTTTCCTTTAAAAAAATAATAACGTACACCGACAAACATCTTCTCTCTAGATTCATAATTTGACATTCATTATTTCAGTGATTGTGGGTAGCTAATTTTTTTTTTTTGGTATTACTATATATTATTTACCCCTTGTCTCTAATCAAGTTTAATATTCCCTTTATTAGGTCATTATATGTTTTGTATTCACGTATCCTTGAGTTAAACAAATATCCATCCATTTATTCTTAAGTTATACAAGTTTGTATAGCGTTTAGTTAGAGATGTTACAATGTATGTTGTTTGTGCTTTAGTGCTTTAGTTAGTAATCGTTGCAATCCCTCGATTATCTGTTTCTGGTAGAGCGACCAGACAGATATATTATGTAACCGGATGTAAAATATGCGCTCTGTAGATTTTAGCACGGGATAACCATTCGTTGAGTAGAAGATTTTACATTATTACTTCTAGTCGTATACCATTTAAAGTACACGGAATAAATTGATCTGAAAATATTAAACAATTTTTATTAATCAATTAGAAAAGACATACAGAAAAAATCAAATTAACGAAAATATATTTTAACTGTCACCGGGACTCAAACCACGGACCTCCAGTTCTATCCGGGAATGGAAATTAACGAATTAACGTTAACGAATTTTTCGACCTTTTATGTAGTCTCTTTTTAATTGATCAACATTTTTATTCCATTTTTAAAGCAATCCACTATTTTTTTATAATGCATTTTTTTATAATTTATAATGCAGTCACTAATACCTTAACTAACTAACTTACTTACTTAATTAACTTACAGACTGTCATGGCGAAATTCCCGCACCATTCCCGGATAGAATTGGAGGTCCGTGGTTCGAGTTTTGATTTTTTTTGTATGTCTTTTCTAATTGATTAATAAAAATTGTTTAATAATTCACAGAACTTTGTTCTGAAATTGCTACTTCACAAAAATAATGTGTTTCCTTTAATATGAAAATACTACATTTCGTCCAATAGTGTAAATTAAGGTTAAAAAGTATTTAGAACTATTTGAAGACATACTTTATGTGGGTATTGGGGTATTTTAAAAATATATGATTTTTTTATGAAGCATCTTTTCATATTTTTCGAATGTCTAAAAATTTACACATTTTTGTGAAATTTCCTAAAGAAGTTTTAGGGGTCGCTTCCAGCTGTGAAATTGTAGACTTAACTTAAAAATATAAGTTTGTATTCAAACTGTAAAAATTTATTTTAGGCAAAGTTTTAGGAAAACTTAGTTAAATTTTAAATAAAAAATCAATGAAATATTTAAAAAATACATATAATTAAAAGTGATAATATTTACGCAATGCGAGGTCAACGTAAGCTTTTTTTCTCATGAAATTTTCGTCAATAATCTTTAACTGTCAAGAGTAAATAGTCTTTCTGCTCTTCATCGGTGGAGAGAATATGACTATCATCACACCACTATTATATTTATTTATTTTAATGAATTTGTATACCACAAACCTTAAGACAACTTGATAAAAAAATGATTTTAAATAAAAACATTTTTTTTCTAAATTGTGTTCTCAATAGTATCCCTTGATCATTATGGTAATTTTTAAATTCGGTAAATTGTTTAAATAATCACTCTTAGTTATACGTTACTCCATAAGTTATAATATTTACTTATATCATAGTCATTCCTGGCACAACAACCTGCTGTAGGTCCGGTAGGCTCTTATAATAGTAATAATATTTGGATTATTTATATAGCGCCATCTTTATGAGTAACTCAAGGGCGCTACAAACATAAAAATTATTTTACCAAACATCTCCCTGGCTATAATACTTATTTACTATTACTTATACACTGGATAACGTGCGAAAAATTGAATTAACGGTTAAATTCATAGTTGAGAGTGCCAGGAAGAATTAGGTATATCCGCGAAGTGCAAATTAGGAGTGGAAACTACTAGCTAGTTAACATTAAACCCATTCTTTAGGAGAGGGGAATGGGTCACAGAGGAAAAATGTCCTACTTTGCGAATTTCTAAAATAAATTTATACTGCAATCAAAAATTTTTATATCTTATACAATTGTAATATAGTAAACAAAAGGTCGTTTAAATTTTTTAAGACATTATATTTTTAATAGTATTTAATTTCACCGTTTAATTAGTTGTCATTTTTTAATAGATAACGAATGTTTTGGCACCAGACGTGGCCCCATATTATGTATCAAGGAATTTACATCAGTTTGTCTGTATAAAATTTTATGGTTTGTATACGTATGAATGATAATTAAGTATACTAATGATGCTTGAATATATCTTCGAAGTGAAGTGTGAGTTTTGTGATTTTTAAATATTGCCGTAAAGTTCCCGACTGTTACGCCCGCGCCAGACTCCATTTTCCCTGACAGATCAGAAAATTCTCCTGAGATTCCTTATTTCCAATACATCCAGTATTGTTTTATCTTTCTTTGTTAGAGTCCAGGTTTCTGACGCATAGGTAAATACTGATTTTGTCAAAGTTTCTGCCGTTAAAAAACTTTGATCATATTCGACTTAAACTGTTTTTTCACAACATATTTTTATCTCCTTTCAGTTTTGTTAATATATTGTCATGTGTGGTGGCTGCGCGAAAAATAAATAAAAACGCTGGAAATTAATTGTAGATTTATTGATTTTTGATTAATTAACTATTCAGTGTACAAAGTCACTTAAACACTATTAAACTTAACGCTGTTTTTAAAATTATAATATATCAATCGCAAATAAACACTTTATTATCGCTGGAACAATTTATTTAACATTGACTAGAACATTGCATCCAGTTACCGCTCACAGTAATAGCTCCGGTTTATATCGCCTTTTCTGGTAATAATTTCGATTATTCGCTTATTTATCGCTCCGACTGACCACCCCGGCCGTCGCGGCTTGCTGCCGACTTTGCAGTGTTTTCATCAGTCAAACGCGACTACAACAACGATCACGCCGGTCTTATTTATACCTGAAAATGCTGGTACTCTCGTACTTTCTGGATTATTCTAGTGTTTCGGAGAAGGTATTTGTGGTTTCTAGATTTTTATAGGTGTTTCTCGAATGTTTCAGATGCCTCCCGAAGACTATAGATCGTTCATGGCAATTCTCAATTTTTCAATAGTGTTGTGACAAGTGATAGGAGCGCGTAATTATTTTTAGTATCTCGTTAAAATATGTTAATAAGAATCCTTAAAGTAAATTATAATGTAAAATATTGACAGGTTCAAAGAAACAATTTCTGGCAGTGCCCTAAGTGAGGGCATATATCGAACGTGAAAACTTACACCCGCTGGCATGTACTCAGTCTTCTTTTGATTAGACACGTATTTTTGCTGCTATTTCTAGCGCTGAGAATGCATCACAAAAGCTATGTTAGGACTCTTGTTTAGTTGTTGCAACATTGTAGTTATTATACTAGTAGCAAAGTTGCAAAAAAGTTTTAAAAAAAATGCAATTACACAATGCAAGAGCTACTGAAAACAACAACGAGACCATCTCATGGTTTGCGTATGTTCAGTTTCGTTTTAGAACACATACATTTGGCATGTGACGAAAACATGTACACACTTAAAATAACATTCTAAAATATGCAACATTTACTTTTATGAAGGCTTGCATTGAAGAAAATTAAATTGCTGTCTGGAGAAGGCTTAATTTTTCCGAGATGTTCACAAAATCCATCAAGTTTAATCCAGAATCTTCCCTGAGCTCTTCAAATACAGAGAACAAAGCTACCCTCCAGAAATGTACACCGGCTGAGGGGAGGTTCAAGGGAGGTCTAGTCCCAGTGGTGTCATACGTCAAGCAGAGCCTCCGTCATACGTCAAACTAAATAATATGACGTCCTTCGGCGGGACGTGACTACGTGGCAATTACACGTGTGCGTGGTTTATTAGGAGCGTAACATGTGGATACTTGACGGCTTCTCTCGTTATAAGGTGAATTGATTTCATTCTAAAAAAAAGGCTTAAAAAATAAAATCAAATGTACTTACTAAAATGAGCGAGCACTGGACGTTTTCGAAAGGAAAATTTTGAGGCGCGTCATCGGACCGGTTCTGGAAAATGGACTTTGGCGCTGAAATTACAACAATGAGCTCTACACTCTGTTTAAGGAGCTAAATGTCACAATATTTATAAAACTGGGAAGACTTTGGTGGCTGCGTCATGTGGAGAGAGTGACCGAGCATCAAGCACTGCAGGACTCAAGGCTGATGGGGCGAAGGAGCTTGGGAGGGCCAAAATTAAGATGGAGCGACAACGTCCTCAAAGACTCATTTCTGCCTTGAAGCCTCTGAACTGGAGAGAGCTGGCACTATACCAAGATGAGTAGAGAAAGACGCTTGAGGACTCACCAGGGGTTGTAGAGCGAAGAGTGATGATGATGATGACTTACTTATAAAGTAATAAAATGATATCATGTGAATTCACATTAAAATTTGAGTAGCTGTTGGTCTTGTGGTTAGGACTCTCGCCTCGGTCGCGGGTTCGAACCTCACCTCAGACCAGTAAGTTAGTCCTATTTTCATAACAAAAGCATTTATATTGGTTTGAAAATTGTAAAAATATTTATGTGACACGTATTCCGCCTTCGCATCTCTACTTTTTTTTAAAATACAAAATAAATATCTGAAAAATTCTCAGTACCGCAAATACTTTCTACCAGGTCTCAGTTTGTTATTAATAATTTAAACCTCTTTATTTTTCTGGAAATATTAAATGGAATTTAATTGGATTTTAATAGCAGTGATAGATAATTTATTATATTTGAAGTTTTTGAAAGAATTAAAAATATTCAGTTGACTTAATTATTTTTATAAAAGTTATTTTTAGGAGATGTCGGATATGGTTTGATCATTGTTATGTACCAGTACCGAAAACATCAACGGAGTTTATTTCTTCACAAAATGCAATTGATATTTTTTAATATCTTAAAAGTGTTAAAAAGTAAGTTTTGGGTACTGAGTGAAATATGAAGTCACCACGGTTACGAGTATGCCGTATTTGTTTGATATATGAGCTTAAATATTTATTCATCAAAAATACATAAATAAATTTAAATTATATCATATTTATATTTCATTGAAAAACTTTACCCTTTTTCAAAGTAACGCCACCTTACAAAATATGTCATTTTGACAGGTTTCTGATAATATTTGATAGGCACTACCTGCTACGTGTCACTAAAGACAATTTATTTTCTCCAAATATTATACTTGACGCACTACAATAGTCGAACCACCATTCTTGTCAACGGGGTTTTATCCAATAAAACATTTTGTTTATGAAATCCTTCGAACTATATTTTCAGGTGTAATATAATTTATACTTAGACATCGTGACAATAATTTTTTCAGTAAAAAAATGCTTATAAATATATATAATGTGAGGTGTAAAGAAAGGGTCTATTTTGTTGGAAAAAAATCAGTTTCAATAAATGTATTATCTCCATATAAGGTCCAACCAAATATTTCAGTAAGTATTCACTTATTTATGATACAATATATATTTGGTTGGGTAATTCAGTTTGTTTCGCTTCATGAAATGGATATAAACACATTAAAATTCGGACAAAGAATATCAACACATTTACTTGACAAATATTTCAAGACTTACTCAAGCGTAAAAACTGCTAAAAGCTTACATAAACATGTAAGTAATAAAAAAACAGTGTGTTCTTTCCGGAGTTCTCATATAAGCTTTTTTCCTTCTCTCTCCTTCTACGATCTTTTGATCTGTCCTTTTTTATATTAATTTTAAATCAAAATAAGTACATTTGTTTTCTTCGATTTTTTGTCCATTCGTCACGATTTTATACAGTTTTACACGTAAAAATGTTTTAAACAATACCTGTTTCCACAATACTAAACATTATTTCCACATTTCTTTTGACTTAAGTCAAGCACTAATAAACAGAATAAATGCACAGTACTTCGACTCCAAGACTTCAACAGCCTGAAGTCAGCTTTACGTGTGGAAGTCCGCAAAGTAGAAGACTATTGAAGTCTACGTAATAATTATATTCAACTTGCAAGTTATTCATCCTTTCAACATCGCACATGTTATTCGCACATATTAAGTTTAACGTGGTTTTAGTTTGTTTTCGGGATTTAAACCAAGAGAGAACTTCGCTTAGGTAGTCCATTTCTGTGGGCCATATTAACTTGCATTAAAGTAATCATTCGTAAAAACCATAGATTTATACTTAAAAAGTCTGTATGATTGGTGTAAAATGCTTTAACCAATAGTTTAAATAAAAGATCACTATAATCCAAGTAAATATATCCAGCCCTAAAATTGTCACTGAACTCTGAATGCGAGAATTGCACGAATTCCATAAATAAACTGTAAACATAGATTTTTCTTTACAACATAGACATTAGTTACTTGATTTTATTAATTTTAATATATTATCTTTACAAGTATTAATATATATTTTTATTCTTTAAGTAGGTAATACTAGAGTTCACATTCCCTTATATAAACAGAATTACATACAATTATTATAAATTTTATACAAATGTAACCATCACATACTTTTTAAGCTTCTGTAAAGTTGTTATATTTATTTTTTTCATTCCTAATATCCCCCTAATATAATATTAATATACAATTTATCTCCACTGCAAGATTAAATTTTGGGATATTGATTTCTTTCTAAAAGATAATCTTGTTTTATTTTTACTTCTTGCGTAGTGATCATACTAGTTTATTCAGTCAATAATAATTTACCCACGTTCGTACTTTGAACTTGGTTTGCATTTAGGATTTAATTGTCATTTTCCTGGGGGTACGGGTTACGGTATGGAAAGGTAATTTCTCAAATAAAGTTAGTATGGTAATTCATCACTCTTATCTTCCGCGACTTCCGTCTCCCCTTTATGTAAAGAAATTTCTTTATTTGTCAAGTCACTTAGCGTTTCACATTGCGGGCCGCTAGTCGTTGCTTTTAGTAACGGGTAGCGGTAACGGCTTGATGGGTTAATAACGCATTAAGGGAAAATCTATCACACGAATGTCAGAAGGGGAGAAAACATTAATAACAACAGCCTTTTAAAGCGCGGAAGGCTTTTATTGAAGAACGGTACGTTTTTTTAAATGAAAAAAAATTGTTATGTGTACCAACTACTTCACTCTAGAGCTACGTGACCAGACAGACTTGATTAAACTACACGCTGGTTAAGGGAAAAACTCAACAATGTAAGGGAACGTACCTGGGTGATAATTTGTAACAAGAGTTGTCCCATTCGACACCTAAGAGGTATCTTCGCGATACGATGGATTTTTTTATAATTAATAAAAATGTAGTTTGTTTTCGAAACTTACATATTGAAAATATCAACATGTTTTAGGGCTATCAATATGTTAATTTGTCAGGATAAAATGTATATTAATAAATTAAAAATCAAAAATTGAAGTATAAGTACACAATAAAAATATAAAAAAAGGATATATGGGAAATGAATGAATGAATAAAAAACTAACCCATAAAAACCAAGTTTTTATTATACTCCCTTTCTCATTGAATCAGGTTTAGGTTTTTTTGTATTGATTCAATCATTTGTATTGATTCCAATTTGAAAAAAAACATTAAAATTTCGAAAAATCCAAAATTATACTACTTTTATAAACGACGATTTTAGATCATTTTTATCGTCGCTACGAGTCTGCTTGCAAAGTTTCAGCTCGATTGGATCATGGGAAAAGGGTTAAAAATCGATCCAAAGTTTTTTCGTCAGACAAGCAAGCACGCAAGCAAGCAGACGCTACGAGTTAAAAAAAAAGGGAGCAAATACACATTTTTTAAATTACATTACGGCCGCAAGATATTTGTCGCGCGAATCTTCGCTTGATTTGCTATAAACTCGGCCTCGAAACCGATCCTTGCGGCACTCCAGGAGATAAGTCAAATAAAACCGCCGCGACTTATTGTGCCGATCCCGTTTCCTCGGATCTGTTTGCCTTCCGTCGCCATCCCCACGTCCCGCGCTGCTCCCCTCGGAGGCTGGGCACGTCTGCTGACTTATCCCGAGATCAGGAATCCAGATTCCCGCGACCTCTGAGCGCCGGCGTCTCGCCCTCTGCCGGAGCCCGCGCTGCCGACATCCGCGGGCCTTTTGTTACGCCTGCCACCTTGTTACACTTTGCCTAAATAAACATTTACATGCCGAAGCTGATTTATAAAAAGTAAATGTAAAAATGAATTCTACGCGTCGCGTGTTTCCGAAAGTTATTTTTCTGTTTATCTACGTTTGTTTGTACCGAGACAAACCTACAAAACTTTGTGACTATTTCTAGATATTTTTTTGGGTTTGTTTTGTGAGTATACTTAAACAAAAATCACAATTATTATGATTGTCTGTCTGTCCGTCCGTCGTGTAACGTTCGTAACTTTTGTAGAGTAATTTGTTTTTTTTTCGATTTTTTTTATTTTTATAATAAAATAAATACATACTTATTCTTAAAGAACCGACATGTAAAAGTACAGTTATTTTTGACGGGTTACAACTAGTATTAAATAACATCATAAGATATATTAAAAATAATCAAGACATATTCATGGATGTCTCATAGATACGATTATATTTTTTAAAGTCTTTTTGGGCATTCATAGGACTTCGACCTATCGTACGGCTAGCTTAGGTGATCACCTTACGTAATGTAACGTTCTCCATTTCCACCCATGATATACATGTTTAACTTCCACAACTTGTTTCAGATGTTAAATGTATTTTTACTGCTGCCACCTGCACTCCAAAGCTTTTCCATTCCCATAATCCAATACAGATGTCACTATTTATAATGAGGTATCTATATTTTGATAGAAATTTAAAGCTTTTTATATTTTTACTGTTCCATATAAAAATATAGCTTCGTCTCTATGAGACATCTATAATATATCTTGATGAATAATGTCTTCCTGGGTATAAAAAAATTTGGACGTACTAAAAATATTCTGAATATTAAAAAGTAGTATCAATTTATTTGTTATTCATAGAAAATAAAGAAAAGTGCAAATTTTCGAAATGGGTTTATTCCAAAATTTAATAACTCCACGGTCAAAATTAAGGGTTTAAAATAATATACACCTCAAAATTTAATGCAAATTTAACAGTTACACTTAATCTTTATGCCACTTTTACGATACAAGTAGATCATAACTATTTGATGGCCGCATTACGGTTAATTTTCTTCGTTTTTCCATAATCATAAAATTGTCGTTAAAACTTCTTTATTTCATGAAAGGATAATAAAAAAATCGTTTTTTTTGACGTCGGTTTTCTTGGTTTTGCTTCAAACCGAAAAATTCTACTCTATGTTAAAATAATTAAGCTTTTGACTTCATAAAATATGATGAAAACAAATATTGAGCAAAAGCACGAATCAAATTGATTTAAAATAGATTTTAATCAAATAAAGTGATATTTTTAGCATTATTAATAAAGAATTTAATATTTTAAAACATCACTAAAAATTATATACTTACATTTTTTAAATATTTAAAAATGTTATATATTAAAATGTGAAATTAATAAAAGCTATCAGATTGAAAACAAAAATATTTTTAAAAAAGTTTTCTTATAATACTACAGCAGATCTTTTTGTTGGAAGTAATTTATTATAATGTTGAAAATTTAATATTTTATTAAATTATCCAAGTGCTCTCTTTTACCCTCATATATATAACTAGTAGCTAACTGGTATGAATATTTGTGTCTAACTCAAATAATCTGTAGCTTCTACTAGCCTAGATTAATTATTACCTTATAATACTTTTTTTTAACTATCCAGTTTAACAAATTATGTTTATATTATATTCATTTTTTTACGCTTATATAATGTTTATGTTAATTAATATAACGCCATTTTTGCGTAAGAGACGCTTCAAGGGCGCTTTACAAGTGCGACATCTCGAAAAAATGAGTTTTTAAGCTCTTCTTGAAGTGTTCCTGGTTCTCTATAGATCGCAGCACTGGAAGCAGTTGATTCTACATAGCTGGGCCCGCAAAGCTGAAAGCACGTTCCGCAAACTTGGTAGCTCTAGGTTTCCTTGGTACTACCAGCCTGCAGAGTGCCTCTGATTTAGCTGACCGCAGTGTGAGCCGTCTTCCAGTGATATTGTCTGGGATACAGAGGTCGATCAAATATTGTGGTGCTTTTCTTTGAAGACTTTTGTACAGTATCAGAGAGAGATTGAAATTTATCCGCTCTGGCAGGCGAAGCCAATGTAGCTGCTTCAGCATTGAGGATATCTGCTAGAACTTTGATGTTTTATTTTTGGTTCGTTTTTAATTTTTAATTATTTTTCGTTTTCTTACCAATATCGGAAAAGCCAAAATCTTGACAATTTATAAATAATAAATAAAACGAAATGTAAATCAGAAGGAATAGCGTGCTGTCCGAATCCCTTGTAGTATATCACAACACTATCGAAGGATCTAGAAAAGCCTGTAGCAATCTAGAGTTATCTACAATTCAATGCTGATGGAGACCGATGCTAGCCAGTTCTGGAAATTTGTGAAAAACAAGCGTCGTAATAACCTTGACATTCCATTTGAAATGTCTTGGAAAGAGAAAACAGCTGTTAATGGTGGTGAAATAAGTAACCTCTTTGCATCATACTTCAGGAGTATCTATACTATTAACAACGCTGCCCCAGCGGACCATAATACTAGTACTCGACGCGTCAAAGATGTTAACTTATCGGAATTTAGCGTCACCTTTGATAACGTCTATAAACAGCTAACGAGCCTGAAGGTCAGCAAAGGATCTGGGCCCGACGGTGTACCGAATCTCTTCCTAAGGAATTGTGCAGCCGGTCTCTGCGAGCCCATAACGCATATATTCAGCAAATCACTACAGCTTGGAGTCTTTCCCTCGGCATGGAAACTCTCGTTCATAAGCCCAATTCACAAATCTGGTACTAGGTCTGAGGTAACTAACTACCGCCCGATATGTATACAAGTTGCCATGTCAAAGCTTTTCGAGAAACTAATTCTTCCTCAACTTACATTTGCATTCAAAAATATAATTACTACAAAGCAGCATGGCTTCTTCGGTGGCAGATCTACAACAACGAATCTGTATCTATACATTAACTACATACTCAATGCTCTGAACCAGGGGGTGGATGTACATGCTATCTACACAGATTTCAGTAAGGCTTTCGACATGGTAGACCACGGAATCCTGATTGACAAGCTCGGTCTGTATGGTGTGAGAGGCACAGCATTAGAGTGGTTCCATTCGTATCTAACTGGCAGATTCCTACAAGTCAGAGTTAATGGATTTATCTCTGAAGAGTATGAAGTATGCTCTGGTGTCCCTCAAGGGTCACATCTTGGTCCGATTCTCTTTAATATTTTCATCAATGACATCGCAGACAATTTACTATCCGATTACCTACTATATGCAGATGACATGAAAATTTTCAGAAGAATCATGAATGACCAAGACTTAGAAATTCTTCAGCACGATCTCAATGAACTCCACAGGTGGTGTACTAAAAACAAACTAATGTTAAATATCGGTAAATGCTCAGTAATGTCATTCTCTAGATCACGAAATCAATATCAGGCTAATTATCTCATTGATGGACATCATCTCCCGATAGTCACCTCGGCAAAGGACCTTGGCGTTATTGTGGACCATAAACTGAATTTCTCAAGCCACGTGGAGAAAGTTGCGTCACAAGCTTTCAAGACTCTTGGTTACATCATTAGAGCTGGGAAGGACTTCAGCAATGTCTACACGCTGGTACGACTATTCGACAGTCTTGTGAGACCGATTTTAGAATACTGTTCTGTCATTTGGTCGCCATATACCAATAAACTAATCAATCAGCTCGAAAGAATACAACGCAAACTATGTAAATGCATCGCCTATCGTACACGATCACCAGGAGATATTGAGACCGTATATAACAGATTTAGAATCAGCAAACTAATCACTCGAAGACAATTGTCTGACCTGACCTTCTTCTACAAATCTGTCAACGGACAGATAGACTCGCCCGAGATCCTGGAACAATTTGGCATTATCACTGCTAGGCCGGATCTAAGAGTGCGTAGATTGTTAGAAACCACTAAATCCACAAAAAGTTACGTGTACAATGGCCCAAGAAATAGGATTGCCAATCTGGTGAATAGCCACTGTGTTGATATCAACTTCTTCGATGAATCATACGTCTCATTCTCATCAGCGGCAAAAAGATTGTTATCACAGTATTAAAATTACCCTCAACCCTATATGATTATACCATGTTGTTACTATGCTAGTATTGTTTTTTATATATGTGCAATTTTTCTAATCCATTCATTTAAGTCTATTATTTTTGTAAAATCAATGTATATAGCCAATTGGCGTATGAATAAATAAATAAATAAATAAATAAATAAATAAATAAATACAATACAAAATAATATTCTCGAGAGTTCGATAAAACCAACGTTCGGGTATAGATACCGGGACTAACTGTGGCGAGAGAGATCTGTTTTTGACAGTTCGCTCGGTGTGAAGTTCATACGAGGCGACGGTCGGGTACGCCCGGTCGCGAATTTAGGAGCGGTTGATACCAGTAAGTACTTACCGAGTGACGAAATAAATAAGT
Source organism: Agrypnia vestita (assembly GCA_016648135.1). Lineage (NCBI taxonomy): Eukaryota > Metazoa > Arthropoda > Insecta > Trichoptera > Phryganeidae > Agrypnia > Agrypnia vestita. The sequence goes on from JADDOH010000573.1 coordinate 30,035, forward strand.
GTGACTTTTATGTGTGAGAATTGAATATTCTGCGAGCGATAAATAAAGTGTTCATATGCGAGTAATATATTGCGAAATGATTTAGTTTAATGCATGTAAAATGACTTTGTCCATTTCATAATTAATAAATTGCTAATTAATTTCTAGTGTTTACATTTGTGGTACGCACAAGGCCATACCAAGTTCGAAAAACTATTAATAAATTCCCAAAATATTTTAAAACCCGAACGGCTAAAAAATCGAATTTAAAAATAGTTAAATATAGGGTGGGTCTCCGCGTTACGGTGGGAGAAATTCAGTAGGAATTTACAATATTTTAAGCAAAAAGGTAAATTAGAAAGCAGCAACAAAAAACACTTTTTCAGGAAATTCAATAAAAAATAAAAGGCACTTTTTTAGCAAAAAATGATTCCGCGGACCGGCAGCGTAACAAGGTAAAAGTAATATCGGCGAACTGAGGACGCTGAGTCTGCGGAATCTTCCTTTATTTATACTAGACACAGCGGGAAATCAACGGTCAAAATGGGATTAGTAAGGGAGGGGAGAGACATCTCGAGAATACCCAGTGGCGGATGGTGGTCAGCGCAGCATTCCCGAGCGGTATGATCCGCGCCGGCCCATCCTCTAAACGGACTATTTTGCCCGCCTAGCCAAATTATCTCCCGAACGGGGAGGTGTACATATGTAAATGTTACGTCAAATTGAACGCCTGGCACATCCGCATGTGAATTTAATTAGTACCAATGTGTCCGGATGTGTCGGCGTTCATAAATCGCCTCAAAAAAGGCCGATTCCTATCTCTCGATGTATCTCCTTCCAAACTAATCCGATTCTTTATTTTATAACGAATTCTGACAGGAAATGACATGCCAGGTTTTGTGCACTTTTTCTGAGTTCATCTCGTGAACTTTCTGATTTTACGGCGTTGCAAACTTTCCACGCGCCGCGTACGTCTGGTCCATAAACCAGCGGCCCCCGCCAGGCGCCGGCTTGTCGCGTTCAAACGTCGGCCTGCCTGACCCCCGCCAGGCGCCGGCTTGTCGCGTTCAAACGTCGGCCTGCCTGACCATTTTAACGGCCTTTCAAATCTGCTGCGCAGTTATCTGAAAACTGGCAAAAAACATATTTTTGCTATTTAATTTAATCCGCGAGATCGGCCGTCATCCTCCACAGTGAGATACGTTTATTTCCGAATCTCGCGGATGTCCTAATAATGCACAAAACCTTATATCTCCAGTCAGGATTCGTCAGTAATAAGACCGCTAATTCCACTCATTTTATTTACAATAAAAAATTACAAATTACATATAGAATAAAATTACAAAAAATTCTTAAAACTATTCAAGTTGTCGAGGCCTCGACGCGAGTATAAGAAATATTATAAACTAAATGCATAAATGTTCAAAAAATAAACCTTATGGTAACAATTACACATACACACACACGGCCATATATTGTTATTTTTATTAAATTTAAAAAATTTAATTTTATGCCGCTGGATTGATCGTGTGCGAAACACCACCCCCGTGTGGCTTTGCCGCACTAGAAGGTAGCACACGATCCTCGAAGGCCGGGTGATGACATCTACGCGTGTGTGGTCTCCGACGCCTGCTGCGTCGGCAGGGTGATGACTCTGGTAGCGGGTCCGCCTCCACGATGACTCCTCGCGGCCAGCTGTTCCGAGGAAGGGCGGGGTCAGCAATGATGGCGGCGGCCCCCTCCCGAAGCGGAGGGGCCGGCTCCTGCCACTTTCGTCGTTGGGCGAGAGTTGGGAGGTATTCCCGGATCCACCGGCGCCAAAACATGTCTGCAAGCTGCTGGGCGAACTGCCACTGTTTCTTGAAGCAGACCTGCTCATCCAGAGGTCCATATGTGGCGAGATGAGAATGTCGCCCGGCCGCGCCCAGTGGTAGGTGGTTCGGCGTGAGCGGGGAGTCGTCCCGTGGATCTACCGAAACGTGAGTCAGCGGGCGGCTGTTCACCACGTTCTCGGCCTCGGCGAACGCCGTCATCAAGGTCTCCGGGCGCGGGGCGCGCTCCTTTAGAATGGTCTCTAGTGCTTTCTTCACCGAGCGCTCTCCAACGCGCCTCCCATATGGGGACTGAGCGGAGGATTAAATTTTCAATCTACGCCTGTCTGTGCGAGATGGTCGCGCATAGCCGGGTCTGATTGCAACTCTTCTAGCGCAATTGCTATTTCGCGGGCCGCGCCCCTGAAATTTGTTCCGTTGTCGGAATACAAATACCGCGGGTGTCTGCGGCGGGCGGCGAGTCGTCGTAGGGCCATTATGGCCGAGTCGGCCGTCAGAGAATATACCAGTTCTAGGTGTACGGCTCGCGTTGTCATACATGTGAATAATGCGCCGTACCTTTTTTCTCTGCGCCGGCCTATGGTCACTTGTAGAGGTGTCCGCCATCTAACACGATCGGTTTCTTCAAGCCTGGCGGTATATCGGCGACTGTTGTAGCTGACAATCGGGAATCCATTGTGATTATTCCGTCCTCGTCCAGTCGCGGGGTCACCATGTACAAACGGATGGTGCAGGGGAGGGGGGCCCCCCACCGAAGTATGCTGAGCCCAAAATACTCCACTTGTGCCCGCAATACCCACGATCTTTCGGCAGCACACCGCTCATCCGCGGTCAAATCTGCTCGGCGCGCGCGGACTCTGCCGCGCCGGCAATTTTCTATAAAGCGCCGCACCCAAGCGGTCGCGCGTAATAATCTTAAAATGACGAAAAACGCCTGATATCCGGAAATGCCCCGACGTCGTATTGCGTAACAAACGCCGGTCGTAGTTGCAATTGCTCCGGATCAGGGTTGCGGCGGCCGCTTTTCTCGCGGCCATACTCCTTCATTGTCCCGTAAAAATGGCGGCCGGGTAAACCAGCGCCCGGTGGGTGTCAGGTCCGGCGGCTCGACATCCCGCGTACCAGTATCGGCCGGGTTCAGCCGCGTCAGCACACATCACCAATACATCATCGTTGTTGTGACGGTCCCGAACACCGCGCGCTCCATATGGCGCGAATGTTCGGACTCAATGTTCGCCGTCACGCTCGCGGCGATTAAATTTCTCGCGGTCCACAGCGGTCCATTAAACGGCTTCAGGGGGGCTATTTCAATCTTCGCTGTTATAATAACCACCGTACTGTGGTTCTATTTTTTCCAATGTAAGCCACCGCGCAACGTGCCTGTCCCGAGGCACCGCAGAAAATGTGTAGTAACACTTTGCGTCGGCGGCTTAGTATGCTCTCTCGAGCCATCATGCATTTATTTGCACACAATTTATGCCAAAATGCCGCTTCTCGGCGTGTACTGGCCTCGTTTGCTGGCCCCAAACCGATCTTGACCGCCAAACTGCTCGCAAATAATATTTCGACCGGATCATCATATCAGCCATGAATCTCACCGGCTCGAATATGCGCCTTTTAGCGCCCAGTAGTTGGCATCTTGTCGGCCGTGTATCCGCCTCTCGCTCGGGCAGATTGATAAATTTATGGCGGTTCCGCACGACTGGCAAATTGCACAAATTAAAATAAATTTATCCGATGCGGGCTCCGACAAATTAAAACACAAATTAAAATAAATTTATCCGCATATGTACCGCGATGATATCTAAGGCCTCCCAATCCTTAGAAAAACAATCTCAATTTATTTTCTTCATCGAAAATAACCCGAATCTTTTTCAGTATTTCGGGGCAAAAAAAATCCACGAAGTGCGAAGAATCCAATGCCGGTTTCCCAAATGAACCGACTCTTGGCCGCGGTAGACATGGGTGTAACTACCCTCCGCAATACGGGCGATCTCATCTAGATGCGCCTCTACAAATCCGCAAAATGCGAAAAAATTCCAATGTCGGTATCCGAGCTGAACCGATCCTTGGCCATATATATTTTTTATCACAAAAAAAATATTAAAAAACCGAAATTCGGCTGCAAGGGCATGTCTTCCTTTTCCACAGAAGACCTGTCGCCCATTGGCTGCCGGCAAGCTATACAGTGGTGGCTTCCATCATGTTATGGTCGCTCGGGTACCCACTGCACTGACCCGCACGCGGGGGTCACTTCCGGCCAGTCAATTTCAATAAGTATCCTACGAGTGCATCTCGCGGGCCTCTCACTGGGCCGCTCAGCTATCCTGGAAGACACGGTTGCGGCGATGGTCGGGCGGCCTGGCACGCCCCCGGTTTTCATCCATCCTTGTGCTGTGCTCGATAAAACGCCGTTATCTGCACCCGCTATCTCTCCAACTCGCGACACTTCACAAATGGCATAATCTATGCCCCATAATAATTTTATAACTTTTGTTATACCCACAGTGCGCTTGATTTCCCCGGTTTCTCGGCTAAACCGTCGGGGCCGTAAATCCAAATTACGCAAAGTGTTCACATTCAACGGATGTTGGGCAAGTCCGCTGCCTTTCAAAATTATCTGCCCTAGACGCGACCGCGGATCGGAGGCGCACATACCGCGGGCGCCGTGTAGGCGCAGATTTCGCACCGGTCCCGATTTACCGACCACACTGGCGACTTCGGAGTCCATCGGTGACACGGTCGAACCTTTATCGCATAAGGCGAATGTCTTTCTATGCCCCCGCGGGCCACACACGTCGCCTTTCTGCACATTTAAAAAATTACATTTTCGGCTTCGCGGCTCGCGGCGAGCACAGTCTATCAGGTCAGATCGGCCGGGCGCCGCGGCGCGCCCGTCACCTGACCCGCGAGTGACACGTTTTCACTCGCGTTTCGCGGAAGGCGACGCGCCGTGCAGCATCCGGTGATGCCGCATCTCACAATTGTCCACGTCGCATTTTTTATCACGGCCCCGGCATCCATGTTTATGTTTCGGCGTCCACGGTTCGAGGCACATAAAACATAATCTTCTGTCCTTGACGATAGCCGCTCGGTCAGATACCGAACAGCGCGTAAAATCGTTGCATGCCGCGGCGCCGTGATCTCTTGAGTCGCAAATACCGCACTTTTGCGTATTTTCCGGCGCTCGATGAATCGCGTGGATTTGCGCATTTTTGCGCCCCTTGTCTTCAATCACTTGCGCGGTCTGTCCGCCGCAATGGGGCGCTGAATCTGTCATACTCGACAGCCATCTCGAGAAGTCCTCGATGTTTGTATTCACGGTTCCGGATCTCGCCGCGAACCATGCCATTCTCGCCGAAAGCGGGAGCCTTCCGACGAGCTCGCGTAGCAATTGAGGTGAGGCCAAATAGCGCTCGTCCATACCTTTTACTGTGGCGACGGCATTCCTCACCGCTACCGCGAATTTCGTAAAAACGCCTGTGTCCGTACTCTCAGTGAGGCGTGCTGTGTTCCTCACTTTTTCCAGGACGCTTGCGATTATCGCATCTGGCTGGCCAAATAAATCCTCCAGAGTGCGCATAATCCCCTCAACACAATGAGGGTCGCCGATCAAAGGGCGCACTGCTTCCCGAGCTGCCCCCTTGAGCGCGATTCTCAACCGCATCGCATTCTCAGCGGTTGTCAACCCACACAATTCCGTGGATTGCCTGAATTGCGTTTTGAATGAACGCCATTCCATTGGGTCGCCCGAAAATTCCGCCAGGTCCTTTGCGTTAGACTGCCGCGCTATCATAGCCGACACTCGTGGCTCATCCTGGCTGAGCGGATATCGCGGGCTCTCAGGTGAACGCGTTGACCGGACCGCTTCTGTAACAGCGGACGTCAGCCGTTCAAATTGCGCTTGTTGCGACCGCATCCAGTCGCCCAAGCTCGGATTATCGGTCCCGGCAGGAGCCTCTTGATGACAAGTTGTAGGTGCATTCATGCGCGCCGGGTCTTCTATGGCGAAGTCGTCCGCCGAGACACTCGCAGCGGTAATAGGCGCCGCTACGTCGGTAGCCGCGGCGCCGGCGGCGAGCGCTCCTGCGCCCCCCGCCACGGGGTCCCTTCCCGCCGCTGCAAGTGTCAAAGCCCTCGTAAACATCTCTTCTTGGCGCTTCTGCATTTCATCAAGCTGCCTCCTGTAATGCCGGTCCTTGTGGCGTAGCTCCCTGCGCAGCCTCCTTATATCTGCACTCGAGCTAGCCGCGTCAGTAGGTGACGCCGCCTGATCCTCAGCTCCCGACTGCCGGTCCGATTCATCTCCCGATGACGCTTCGCGACGGGAGTCATTGTTTTCGTCGGCAGCTAATTCGTGATTCGAATTTGATCTTAACGAGCGCGACATTTTTCTTTAAAATATTATTATTATTTTATTTTTTTTCACAAAAAAAATATAAAAATTCGGATTCCGACGAAGCACAAAATTACTGAATTTAAAAATTTAAAAACCGAAACAACGGAAATCCGGCTTCACGAAGGACCACGAAATGGTACGCACAGGGCCATACCAAGTTCGAAAAACTATTAAAAAATTCCCAAAATATTTTAAAACCCGAGCGGCTAAAAAATCGAATTTAAAAATAGTTAAATATAGGGTGGGTCTCCGTGTTACGGTGGGAGAAATTCAGTAGAAATTTATAATATTTTAAGCACAAAGGTAAATTCGAAAGCAACAACAAAAAACACTTTTTCAGGAATTTAAATTAAAAATAAAAGACACTTTATTTAGCAAAAAACGATTCCGCGGACCGGCAGCGTAACAAGGTAAAAGTAATATCGGCGAACTGAGGATGCTGAGTCTGCGGAATCTTCCTTTATTTATACTTAAAATCTAGACACAGCGGGAAATCAACGGTCAAAATGGGATTAGTAAGGGAGGGGAGAGACATCTCGAGAATACCCAGTGGCGGATGGTGGTCAGCGCAGCATTCCCGAGCGGTATGATCCGCGCCGGCCCATCCTCTAAAAGGACTATTTTGCCCGCCTAGCCAAATTATCTCCCGAACGGGGAGGTGTACATATGTAAATGTTACGTCAAATTGAACGCCTGGCACATCCGCATGTGAATTTAATTAGTACCAATGTGTCCGGATGTGTCGGCGTTCATAAATCGCCTCAAAAAAGGCCGATTCCTATCTCTCGATGTATCTCCTTCCAAACTAATCCGATTCTTTATTTTATAACGAATTCTGACAGGAAATGACATGCCAGGTTTTGTGCACTTTTTCTGAGTTCATCTCGTGAACTTTCTGATTTTACGGCGTTGCAAACTTTCCACGCGCCGCGTACGTCTGGTCCATAAACCAGCGGCCCCCGCCAGGCGCCGGCTTGTCGCGTTCAAACGTCGGCCTGCCTGACCCCCGCCAGGCGCCGGCTTGTCGCGTTCAAACGTCGGCCTGCCTGACCATTTTAACGGCCTTTCAAATCTGCTGCGCAGTTATCTGAAAACTGGCAAAAAACATATTTTTGCTATTTAATTTAATCCGCGAGATCGGCCGTCATCCTCCACAGTGAGATACGTTTATTTCCGAATCTCGCGGATGTCCTAATAATGCACAAAACCTTATATCTCCAGTCAGGATTCGTCAGTAATAAGACCGCTAATTCCACTCATTTTATTTACAATAAAAAATTACAAATTACATATAGAATAAAATTACAAAAAATTCTTAAAACTATTCAAGTTGTCGAGGCCTCGACGCGAGTATAAGAAATATTATAAACTAAATGCATAAATGTTCAAAAAATAAACCTTATGGTAACAATTACACACACACACACACGGCCATATATTGTTATTTTTATAAAATTTAAAAAATTTAATTTTATGCCGCTGGATTGATCGTGTGCGAAACAAAATCCTTTAAATGTAAAAAAAATTATGCAGTTGAGGTGGTAATTAATTGTAAGGATGAGAATTAATACATAATAAAAATTGATTCTAAGAATGTTCTTATGTTTTCACGGCCACTCAGAATCTTCTGGTTTGTGTCTTCTGGGATATTATGCCGTGTTATTAAACCTTTCTGGCCGACGTTTCGGATCCAATTGCAGAGTCTATCATCAGGGCTGATGGACATGATGTAATAACACGGCATAATACCCCAGAAGACACAAAACAGAAAATATTGATTCTGATCAATAGGTTGTTAAAATATTGAATTTGAAATATAAACATATTTAGAGTACTGTTTCGTTTTTTGTTTAAGTAATTCAAATATATATTTTTTAAAGTACTGTCATTTATTATTTTTCATAACCTTACAACAATTCCCTATCATTTATATAAAGAAAATAACATTTACACGGAGAAAACTTGATGACGTAAAATTTACGGCACACGCCAACTCAAGGGAAGTTAATCAACGCGCCCGCTGGAAGGTTAAGGTGGCGACTGACAAGAGCATTTGCTCGACGTAAATATTCACATCGAGAACTTGTTCGTTGTGAGAAAATGCTCATGACACCTGAATATTCGCGAAAAATATATGCTTGACTGTGCTCCATCCCCAATAGTTATAGTCCAAATGGCGGACATACAGGTAGTGTGTGCTGCGTTCCTTTTAATCCGTTATTGCTATTTAAAGAAGAAAAGAAAGCGTATTTGGACAACAATTTGTTCAAAATGAGAAATAAAGAAAGAAATACCAAATGCAAAAATACCATGACACAAAGAGCAACGAGTGCGAAACGCCGAACGCGAGCGGTCTCGGCAGTGCTCGCGTTAGCTACTGACTGTATGTTGTAACATTCAAAGGGATTCGCCATAAAACCGACGACCCGGTGAAGCGCGTTAGGGTGCTCAGCGCTCGTCATTGAGCTGCTCGGCTCGCTGTACTGACATGCCGAACATTCGACTTGTAACATGTTCACATTGAGCAAATATTCATGTCAGTCGCCGCCTTTAAAAAACACAGTGAGATGAGTTAAGGCGGGTTGCATCAACTTGATTTACAGTAATCTTTCATTTAAAGCATAAATTTTTACAAAAACGGGGTGTTTGATTGGTGGAAAATGCAAAAATCTATGCTTTAAACGAAAGATTACTATAAACCAAGTTGATACAACCAGCCCTTAGTGTTGAAACTAGGCCATTAACACATTTGCGGATGTGATGATTATTATACATAGTTGTTATAATACCCATCAATATCTTTTCCAATGTTTGAAACCTGATAGTTGTAGCCGTTGGTCTAATAAAGTTTTGTGATGAAAAAACTAGCTGTGACATAACTTCATCCGAATGTATAATAAGTTAGTTCATCAAAACTATAACTTTATCTAAAATTTCCATATTTCAAAACCTGTCAAATATTTTAAAAGGACGAAAATTATGATAAGTGTCCTATTGGTTCAAAAATTCTAAGTGTCTGTGCTTGTGTTGTAAATATTGTGCAATATAATTATAATCAACTGTGTAATAGATCGTGAAATGGCATAGGCTTAACCAATAAAGAGGTAAACCTAATGTTACTACAAAATTAGTGTCATAAATGCTGGATCCAGGTGCAAATTCGAAAAGCGAGGTGTATTGATATCATCAATCCGCTAAAACAGAAAGATGCTGGAAGCCTTCAAAATCTAATTTCTCTCATACGCTAAAACGATAAGTTTTTTCATAGTCAACCACATTTTTTGACAAAATTATGTTTATCGTCCACTGTGAACAATAGCCATCCCCTAAACTTAAATGACTTCAGCGGGTGTACCTGGCAGTGAGTGTGGTAGTGCGGCGAGCGTGCATGAGTCTTGCGTGGTGCAGGGCTGCCCAGGCGTCGGCGCAGCGCCTTCTCCAGCCGCCAGCCTCCCTCTGTGCAGCGCCAGCTTGGGCCTCCAGAGATACGCAAGTGCCACGCAAATCAATCACCTGATAATACACAAAATTTCATCCTGAATACATATTTGTGATTAGAAGTTAAAGCTAGTAAAGTAACTCCTAAAAGATTAACTGGTGTGGAAATCAAAATGATAGCCAAAGCAATATCATTTACGATAATAATTTATTATAAATACCCAAATGTATTTGACACAACAAACACAAATGAAATGTAATGTAACTAAGTTATTAGCAATTTTCACACGTAGAATTAAATTCATCACATTGACAATTGTCAGATGTCATATAACCTTTGTCTGGAATTAACATTAACCAGTCGGGTGCCGGAGCATAGATCTGCGCGAAAACTGTTGTATGTGCCAAAGTGCAGATCTGCGCTTCCTAGACACGTATGCGAGTTTGGCCTATTTCCCCTACGTTTATGGGTTTATCAAAGCTTATCATTGGTTGTTTATTAAGTTTTTGAATGAATGAACGAGTTCTATTTGTCAAGTAACCTCATTTGCCTCGGTTTGCTGCGCAAACCGGACAAAAAATCATTCCAAATATCGTCTATGAACCGCTCATTAATTGTGTTACTTATCTGTTAAAAAAGGTGTTTTTTAAATTAAAAAAGAGTATTTATATATTCTTTGATATATTTAGAACGAAAATATTGAAATACAATATCTTTAGTGTTATTGCTTCCATGGTTTTATTCGATAAACATTTCTGACAGTAAATTTCGTCAATTATTTTCATAATTATTGTGCAAGTAATTATTGAAATATAAATATTGAAGTCTGTATATTGAGAAACCAGAAACTGCTACCCTTTAGTGATTATTATAGATTTTTACATGAATATAACCATCATGAAAAAGTGTCTAAAAACAGCAATTGTGTGCAAAATTGCGCAGCAGACAGGGTACATTCCGCGTTACGTGCGGCCGTCACACGACCGGTTAATTAAATATCTATAAAATTAAAAAATGATGATACCTTTTGGAAATATTTGTAAAGAAGTGTCCTCATCTCGTTGTCCGACAGTTTACTGAGTCTGGCCATCAGCATCTCCTCTCCCCTTTCCCTACGTTGCCCGGCTCCCACTTCCTTCACTTGTCCTTTCCCACAAATAAGCTCATTTTTATATTCTATCGCTGTGTCTATTGCCTCGATCGCCTCTTCGCATTCTAGGATTTTCCTCTCCTACAAATATGCATAAAAATACATATATTTATGTATTCCATTAATAGATAGCATAGAAAAAACTATAATATTTATTTATCTACAATTAAAATTGGCTTTAACTGAGAATGGAAATCTGGCTTCAATCAGAAGGTAGAGACAATGGAAAAATGATTTTTTTGGCCGCAGCCTGTCGATCAATGCTTATACAATTTTATTAATTATTGTAAATAATGATCAGTTTATTACTTTTATACAAGAACAAAGATTCTATCTAAGATATCACCACAAAAAATTGCAGTCTATCATCTCATATAAAGTAATATTAAAATCCCATTTTAAAATGCCGAAATATGCACTTGCAGGGAATGTGCCGTCTTAATGGTATTACAACTAGTGTCAAATTCAATCTCATTTCCACCATATTGTCTACTTCTGTTTCTCTTTTACCAACTCTACGTTTCACTTCCATACATCAGTATTACCAAATTAACAGAACTAGCGAGTGTGAAAAAAGACCGAAACGTCGCATTTTATTACCACTCATAAAATTCATATTACAGATCAGTTCGTGTAACACTTCTCAAATATCTTCATGATGTCAATAATATGTAAAATTAAATTAAATTACCTCAGTGTCGGACAATGATTTGTGTATTTTTCGCTTTTGACCCAACGAACACCGCTGGTCAATCAAGCACTCCCTCGTTCTCCTGAGATTCCTAATTTCCCTCCTTAGCATAGACTCCTTGTCATCTGATAGCTCACACTTCTGCAAATCAGAAGATTTCTCTTTCAGAATGTGGTCCAGGTGAGTGATCCTCGCGCTAACTTGCTTCAAGGTCGGTTGTTTCTTTTCTTTAGTTTTCAATTCAGAACTTTGGGTGGAAATATCTTTTTCATACATTTCATCTAATTTGCTCTTATCTTTGATTAACTCTATCTCCAGCGTGCTCTTCCGCTTTTCATCTCTCTTGATTTGTTTCTTCACCTGTTCTATTTGTTTCCTATACGCCTTCAATTTAGTTTCATGTTTTTTTATTTCCTTGTTGCTATCGCAATCAACGCGTTTACTAACTTCCAAGTCTTGCACCCGCCGCTCGTAATGATCCACAATTGATTTGCACTTGCGGACTTGTTGGCTGAGTCTAGGATTGCCGTTACCGACAATACATTTCGCTTGAGCTGCTACCAGATCAGCTTTGGCTTTCTCATACTCCTCTTTCAAGTTGGGCTGCTTTTCAGTACATCTTTTGACATTATTCTGTCTCTTGACGATTTTGGATAAATCCTGTATGAGCTGTTCTTTGGCCAAACACAAACTTAATAACTCCTTCAGTTGGGCTTCTCCATCCTGTATTTCTTTGGATAATTTTGTGACCAAACTTTGCTTCAGGGAATATTTTTGCAATAGAGTTTTGTATTTCTTACAATTTTCATTTGGTACAGGAGAATCGATCATCTTGAGAAGCTCCCTCTGTACTAGTTTCGGTTCGGCGTCTTCGTACGTTTTGTGAGATTCTAAAATGATTTTTTGAGATTCGGGAGAGATCGCTTTAGCGGCCGCTCTCCTCAGAAGTTCCAACTCGCTGCCGGTCAAGCTCTCTCCAGGTTGTATCGTTTTTCTCCTTCCTGCGTGGACAGCTGAAGACTCGGACAGACAAGTATCGGAGTTATCGATATTCTCATCAGATTCACCGCAGTGAAGGTATTCCTCACATCTGTCAGATGCTAATTCGTCAGTTTTTTCCCTAAAAAACTCCATGAATTTACACAACTTATCAGAAAACAAGAAGTCATCGTGTTGAACGCTTGTGTCAGTGTCGGTGTCCCGATCGGAATCACTCAGCTCACTGGGCTCCGTGTCCTCAGCGATGCGAGGCAAGACTTGTTTATTCCCCCCCGTATTTTCATTCTCCACATCGCCGTCCGACCCCACGATCCCAACAGTGGGAGTTAAGCATTCGTCACATTCTGCTTTTAAAAATAGCCATTCGTTAATTTGAGCCACCTCTGCCTCCCCGAGCGTGTCGGATTGTAAAAGGTTTTGAAACAATCCTTCCGCATTAGAAACAAGTTTGATCCACTGCTGAGCGGCAAACTGTAGACCGAACAGTTGCTCCGGAGCCCGGTTCGACTCCTTCTTGGGAGCAACCGGCGTATTATTGTCCGCAAAACCATTTACTGTTACAAAATTATTGACTCCGCGGCAGCACCAACAGAGCTCTAAATTTTTGACCGACTCTTCGGAATGTCTCAAGTCCGAACTCAGGCAACAAATAATCCAAGTAAAGGCTCTACCCCCGAAAGAATCTCTGAGCATCGCAGTCAACAGGGACTGCTCGTAATTTACGACCTTCTCCTCCAGAGGCTGAAGAAGACTCTTGATAATATCATCTAACGAATGAAGGCTGGGCTCGGGATAAGCAGAGAGTTCGCAGAAACTCGCAGTTGATAATCTGTGATGCAAGAAACCACCGATTCCGATCCATTTTTGTTCTATGCTCACGGTGAACACCGTGTGGCAAGGTTCGTAACACTCATTCAACGAACCTTTATTCAGATATTGAAAGGCCTCAGCCACGCTACTACACCGCACCAGACCGCAGCCCAGCAAGTCCACCACGCTTCCGTTCACAACTCTCATCCAGGTAAGGTGAATGATGAAACTGCGCTCGGAGGCTTGGTGCAGTCTCTGGAAGACATCTTGTATAAAACGTGGAATAATTCCTCGATCTTGGTCGCCATAAATAGAGTCCGCTCCTGATAAGATAAATGTGAAATTAGATTTCAGTAGACAGATTGATATTAGAAACTTAATATGTCTCAAAGAACAAATTTAACCATAGAAACATAATTACCCGGACCCAGAAGCGTATATGTTTTCCCAGTTTTAGATTGGCCAAACATGACAATGGACGTGTCACATCCATCGAGGAAACAGTTGACTTGTGTGGAAACGATAGACGAATATAGGTAAGCCTGAGTGCTCTCCAAGGGTAGCGCGTTGTCCACGTGAAATACCTGACCACTACCGGTGACGACACTCTGTGAAATAGGATCCGCCACCAACCATGGAGGAGAATCGGGAATATCCGGAGGCCGCAGCCGAACAGCCACTTGGATGGGCACTTCCATCGTATGCACTAGTTCACACGACTTTACAGGGTAAATTTCATCATTCTGTCAAATCGCATTTAAACACGCACCCATGTTATTAAAACGAGATAACCAACAGTTATGATGAACTGTAAGTATTAAAATCTAATAGAGTCTAAAATAACTTGTTGATATATTTTTACGCTTTATATAAGATAAGAAATAAAAACAACGTTGTGTTTGAATAAATTAGAAATGACGGAACGAATGTGAAAATTTTTCACTCGTTCTTTCCGAAATGTTTATTTCCGACAGCAACGGCACCCCCGACATGAACCAAAACGTCAAATTGACCATAGAAATAAATTCGTAAATTGTACCATCTACATCAATTTTCACCTGTATTCAGCCCCTCAAATATGTAAACATTATCAGAAATACACGTTCATAAAATTAAAATATTTAAATGTAAACGGTACCTAGGAAGATGGATCTATGCCTATAAAACTCAATGTCTGTCTGTCTGTCTGTTCTCTATATAAATCTACATCGTTTGTCCGATTCAACTCAAATTTTGCATACTATTGCTTTGGGACCCGGCGGGTAACATAGGCGACATTTCCCCCCTATCCTTAACTCCTTCCCCTCCCCCTGATATATTTTCGGTGCAAATCTGTACCGTTCGACTGATCGGATTCAAAATTTGGAAACTTATTCCTTAGGACCCGGCGGGTAACATAGGCGACATTTCCCCCATATTCTTTCACACCTTCCCCTCTTCCTGATATATTTTAGATGCAAATCCGTACCGTTTTACCAATCGGACACAAAATTTGGAAACTTAGGTATAATTCTGTTTTTATAAATAAGTTTTCTTAAACCCGATCTAAACTGTTGAGCATTTGGATTGTTATTCCGTCCACCCCTGGACCTTATACAATTGTAAATGATCTTGTGAACATTTATATTTTACTTTAAGTTGCAAGAATTCAATAAATCTAAACTCAGCTGCCTGAAACTCGAGATATTAGGTCCTTACATATGAAATTGGTGTTTTGCCGTACTGGCAAATTTGATCTCAAATATCTTCTCTTTGGTTAGGAATTTCAAATCCAAATTTATACAGCTATTTACTCATGTATTTGTGTTTTGAAAATTATAATTCATTTGTTTTTTTCCTCAATTTTTTTTTCTTTGCGTCACTCAGTTTACAAAATGAAAAACTTGAAATATCGCGTTATTTACAAGTACGAGTTCCACCGTGGCACCAGTGCTGCAGAAACGGCTCGAAGGATTAATGATGTGTATGGCGACGGTGCCGCAAATGAAAAAACAGTGCATTTTTGGTTCCAACGTTTTCGTTCTGGAAATTTCGACCTGCAGAACAAGCCCCGTGGACGGCCGGAGACCAAAGTTGATAATGAAGAATTTAAGGCTATTGTGGAAGCGGATCCATCGAAAACCACATCCGAGTTAGCTGCAGGCTGCGGTGTTAGTGATAAAACTGTTTTAATCCACTTGAAGCAAATTGGTAAGGTGAAAAAGCTTGAAAGGTGGGTACCTCACGAATTGAGTGAAGCAAATCAACAAACGCGCGTTGACTGCTGCGTTGCATTACTCAACCGGCACAATAATGAAGGGATTTTAAATCGAATCATTACATGTGATGAAAAGTGGATCCTGTACGATAATCGGAAGCGCTCATCGCAATGGCTGAACCCTGCCGAACCAGCCAAACCATGCCCCAAGCGAAAATTGACTCCAAAAAAGTTACTTGTGTGCGTTTGGTGGACTAGTGCTGGTGTCGTTCACTACAGCTTTCTTAAATCTGGCCAGACGATTACGGCAGATGTCTATTGTCAGCAACTGCAAACCATGATGGAAAAGCTAGCTGCTAAACAACCGAGGCTGGTTAATCGCTCTAGGCCACTGCTGCTTCATGATAACGCTAGATCACACACTGCACAACAGACGGCTATCAAATTAGAGGAGCTTCAATTGGAATGTCTAAGACATCCACCATACTCTCCGGACCTTGCCCCAACAGATTACCATTTTTTTCGAAATTTGGATAACTTCTTGCAAAGGAAAAAATTCAACTCCGATGGGGCAGTCCAAACCGCCTTCAAAGATTTTATTGATTCCCGTCCGAATGGTTTTTTTAGTAAAGGGATTGATGAACTACCTATGAGATGGCAAAAGTGCATAGATAGCAATGGTACATACTTTGATTAAATAAATATATTATAATAAAAAAAAATCGGCTTTATGTTCCTACCATACTAAACGCCAATTTCATATGTAAGGACCTAATATATACCTACCCTCGAGAAATAACCCTAGAGCAAACATTCGTCTAGGTCTATGATGAAAATTGCAATTATTGATTTTTAATGATCTCAAATATTTAAATGTCTCGGAAATTATTAATTTCCAGTAACCAAAATTATATAATGCTATTGGTGACTTGGAACCCTTACCAAAAGGTGATCTAGAATTCATCGCATTAAAAATTCTGTCAATGCACCTAATGAATTCAACCGTTGCTTCACTGTTCACTAATTCACTGTTGCCAGACATCCTCGAAAATTCAATACTATCAGCAACACTCCCACTAATTGTTTGGAGAGCGAGGCGAACATTCATTTTTTTGTTTTTTAATTTATATCGGGTACTGATAATTTATTGGCCAATTTTAAATCTTTTTTCTCTTGCAGCTCAGGCAATATCTTAAGGCTGGTCATACATTTTTCAAGCTGTCAAAAGTGGCGATATGCGTCGATAGATCATGCTACTTCAATACGAGATCGAGACATAAATAAACGTCCTATCAGATAAACTTTGCACGAGCGTATTATTTACGTATCCTTGCAAGACAGAAAGGTTGCGAGGAAACGAGACAACCACACGGAGTACCGTCGTTTAAAATATATGGGAACGCAAGTCAAAACAATTTTTCTTATATCAATGTTTTTTAAGTTGAAACTTATGTCGCGTAAGCACATTTAGATATTATTTTGACTTCCGACCGAAATGTCAAAACACCTGTGAATTTAATTGAATTCAAATATTTTTTATCTAAAATAAACAAAAAAACTACCACAACGATATAAATTGAATTAAAAAGAAAATTAACAACCATTTATCTATATTTTTTAAATCATGACGTAAATTAATATCTTACTTGACTTTATAAATTACAATGACATCTTCGTGAATATACCGCCGCCTGCAAGGTCACCAAAGCACGCATAGGACAGACAATCTGACGTACGTTAAATGTGAGATGATCAGTAGAAAAGCAAAATAATATTAAACTTGTTTAACACTAGATTTACGGCACCCGTCAAATTGACGGATTTCCGATTTGCTTTATAAATTTTACTAAACAGGCAGAAATTTTTTCTGATTTTTTTTAATGAATCAGTCAAATTGACGGATTTGGTAGTTTAAAGAATATCCCTTTTGAATTCGTCCCATTTGTGAAATTATTACTTTTGAAATAACGTAATCATATTTCTACAATTTGTGTGAAGCAATGAAGAGAGAAAGTCATCGATGTTTTTGTTTCAAACACAAATTACAAGAACCTATGCGCTGTGTAGACATGCGCGCCGCGCCGCCCTTGGGCCACGACGCCGCCGCCGAGTCAAGCCAATCGGCGCGCCGATTTTGGGTGTTACATTTTTGAAACACCTTAAATTTAGATTTTTTAAAACTGTTTCATCTGTTTTTATCGATTAAATTATGCAAAAAGGTCTGTGGAGGTGGATGAGCCCTCCGGTTTAGGATGAGTTGAAGCGGTGTTGATGATGTAAAGTCACGATGGTTTTACAGAATTTATTGAATTGCAAAAGCAACAGTTATAAAGAATACAGTAGGTACGAAGGTTATAAGTGAAAGCGTGACGTTCGAAGGTATGACGGCGAGGGCTTCCGCTATACGAGCCGTTCACTGGGGATGTGAGACTACTGCTCTGGAGACTACAGTTTTTATAGTGAATGTGAACAAAGAGATTGGGTTTGTTATGACTTCGTCTTTACTCGGCAGTGCGTGTTGGATATTTTGTCGGATCAGCAAGGTGAGTTTATCCGCTCTTCATGCCCTCTGCTATACGTCGCCTTTGTACTCGGTCATTGGTCCGGCTTACATTGCCGCCTTGTTCGTTGTGCTAAGCGCTTTTGCCTCGACCTCTGTATCGAGGGTAACGGTCTGCCGTGCTCGATGTCAGCATATGTGGTACCTCATTACATCTGTTTATGTACGCGTCTTTGGCCACCACAGGTCTAAAGCCTTAATGGCAAAGAAATCCATACCGTTACAGATTCTGGATCAAATATTAAAAGGGCTATATAAGACAGCCACTTTTTCTTAGGGCACGGGTTGCACGATCTCATAACTGGCGATGGAATCAAAAGTGTACCTGAGATTAAGTGAAATTGACAACTAAATGGAGCATAAAAATACCACGCGCGCCGCGTTTCTGGCAAACTACATTGAAAAACAAGTGAAAGCAACAGATCTAGTAACAAGAAGATTTGAAGATATATCAGCAGCTACTTCTGACTCTGAACCTGTTGCAAGTGCATCTTCTGGACAAG
This sequence comes from Agrypnia vestita, assembly GCA_016648135.1. NCBI lineage: Eukaryota > Metazoa > Arthropoda > Insecta > Trichoptera > Phryganeidae > Agrypnia > Agrypnia vestita. The sequence continues at coordinate 48,594 of JADDOH010000573.1, forward strand.
CCTTGCTATCCAAACTTTCCAAGAAATATAGCAGCAACGTCACAGATTTAGACTCAGAAGACGCCGAAATTTCACAAGAATGTTGGAAGTACCTGGCTACTACGAGACCAGAAGATGTAGAAGTTGTCCAAGGTCCTTATCTACTGGAAAGAAAGAAAAAAAGCATTTCCGTGGCTCAACCCGCTCGCTAGAGCTGTGCTAGCAATTCCAGCTACCAGCATACCCAGCGAGCGTGTGTTTTCAGTTTCCGGCCTTGTTGTAAATGCCAAAAGGTCTCGGCTGAGTCCGGTGAGAGAAGAGGGGATCCACCACACACCCAGGGCCGTTCTATGAGCAATGGCTGACATATCGGCCCTACACTTTCTCCACCCATTTTCGGCAGGATATTTTTATTCGGATTCATATTGAGTAGTCGCCCTAAGGAGTTCCCAACGGGACATCCACACCCTAACAAACTCACGGAGGCATTCAAAGTTTCTTTCATTCCTAACAAGATCGGCGTTTATGACACGCTGACCAGTGTCATGTGGCCCGAATATTCCAACACGCATATCGTATCTAGCATTCATCAAGAGTTCACAATCCCAGAGGATATGCCCCGGAGTCTGGAGCACTCTTGCTTTCTGGCATAGGTGTACCTACCATGGATGAGCGGAGAGTCCAAGATCATGGAGTTTAGATCTGAACTCTCCCTGGCCCGAAAGCATCTGCACCGTATAGTGGTCTGGAGCCGGAAAATAACCTCCGGAAAAACTCAAGTTTCTTTCTTTAACCCTCACCCTCGGGAAGGAGTATGTCCATCTGCCGGCGGTGGCGGTGTCCCATCTGTCTTGCCATACTTCTAACGTTATTAGTCTAACACGCATTTCCAACGCCTGTGGTCGCTCGTTTTCCAGAGGCCTGAGAGTTCTGTGAATGGTACCCACCGCTTACCCAGGACCGTTTTATGAGCAAAAGGTATCGGTATCGCAATATCGGTCCTTCTCATTCGTCTCCAGGTTGACATTTTTTAGCTACAATGCAAGACCGTGCTGCCCCGCACGGGTCGTATAAACCGGTGCGAGGCGGCACGGCCGCAAAAACAAAACCATTCACAGACCGACACCATTAGATACGTCTTTATTGCATAAAAAAAATACATAAATAAATTCAAGAACAAAGAAAAGGTAAAATAACAAAATAAGAAAAATAATACAAAATAATACGAAATAATACAAAATAATACAAAAATAATACAAGAACAAAGAAAAGGTAATAACAAAAGAAGAAAATAATACATAGTAGACGAATTTCGCGGTGGCGGCAGTGGATGGGTAAGGTCAAACAGACACCCCCTTAACAGGGAAAAAGACGAAATAAAAAAAAATACATTTGGATATCCGGGTAGGGAAGCACAGGACCGGCAGGTCTTCGTCCAATGCAGGAGCCCACACATTAACACAACACCGGGGAATGACAGAGTCAAACCACCAATACACAAGAAAACTTATCGCACAGATCCCCTCAGGATTTCCCAACGGGACACCCACACCCGAATGAACCCTCGGAAGCATCCGAAGTTCCTTTCATTCCTCACTAGGACATCATTGGATGGACGTCCTGTCACGGTCATTCCAAACTCAGTTAATCCTGCTAACATATTCTCTCTCGCGTCATTCATGATCGTACATTCCCAAAGGATATGTTCCGCCGTTTGGGCCACCCGACCGCAAGCACACCACGGGTCAACGGAGAGTCCAAGATCGAAAAGCTTCGACCTGAACTCTCCGTGTCCCGATAGCATCTGAACAGTGTGGTGGTCCAGCGACGGAAAATATCCACTGCCCTTTTCCTTCACGGCCACCCTCGGAAAAAAGGAATGAGTCCATCTTCCGGTGGTGGCCGTGTCCCATCTTTCTTGCCAAACTATACATGATATTTCTCTCAATCTCTGACCCAACACCTGGTGTCGCAACGTCTCCGAGAGCCTGATGGTTCTACCAAAGTAGTTTACCTCCAGGCCCCTCCTAACACTTCGCCTGGCGCTGAACTCCAGTACCTCCAAGTCAGCAGGGAGCACCCCCGCTAACACCGGTAGGGCCGCACTGGACACAGTCCGATATGCTCCCGTCAGAGCCAGCAGGGGTACTCTCTGCCCCCGATTTAGAGCTGCGGCTACCACGCCGGTCCTCAGCCTGTGAGCCCATACCTCAGCAGCGTATGTGACTTGGGCCACATATGTCGCCCTATATACGAGGCGCATCGCCGGTGACCGGATGCCCCAGTCAGCGACACTAAGTCTCTTCATGGAGGCAAAGAAATCTCTCGCTCTGTCAGCAGTGGCCTTAACATGTGTGAGAAAGGAACCCGATGGGTCGAACGTTACACCCAGCCATTTGACCTCTCTTGCAAATTTCACGTTCATACTCCCCATTTTGACCACCGGGTTCCTCGCCTGACTCAAACCACCCTTCATCATCATGGCCACTGTTTTGCCAGGCGCCAAAGCCAACTTATTTCTAGCACACCAGTCCACAATCAGCTCAATTGATCTCTTACTCCTTTCCTCAAGCACTAAGCGGCTTCGTCCGGATACGAGCAACAGAGCATCATCCGCATAGGCAACGATGTTGCACCCCTCAGGCAACGGTAGACGAAGAATGTCATCGAAAAGTATGTTCCACAGGGTCGGTCCAAGGACCGAACCCTGTGGGCAGCCCATATTAATATGTCTGGTACTCGAGACCCCCGCGTAGCTGATCGTAGCAGCTCGATCACCGAGGTAGCTCTTGACTAGGTCAAAGAGGTACCTCGGGCACCGCCGCACTTTCAGCTTAGCGAGGATCATCTCCCACCAGGCATTATCAAAAGCCCCTGAGATGTCCAGGAAAATTCCCATAGCATGCTTCTCCTCACAGTCCCTTACCCATGTCTGTACATACATCATAGCACATTCCGTGGACTTACCCCTAACGAACCCAAACTGTCGGTCGCAGGCAGGCGAAAGATTGCTCTCTAACCTGTTGCGCATCACCGTTTCAAGTACCTTTCCAAAAACGGGAAGGAGCGTGATTGGGCGATACGCGCCTGCATCTGACCTTGGTTTCTTGTTCCCCTTGGGTATGACACAGAGAGTCCCCTTCTTCCATATAGTGGGGAAATGCCCCACTCTCATACACTCATTCATTACAAATAAAACTTCATCTCTTGCGAATCTCCAGACATTCTTCGCAATAACCCCAGTAATCCTGTCCATCCCCGGGGCCTTCGTTGGACCAATATTACGAAAAACATTCTCCAGCTCCGCCACAGTTATGGGAGGGGGCTCTCGCACCTCAAGAAGCATTGTATTTGTCGGGATGCGGGCTAACATACGGACTAATCTATGATGGTCCGTCTCCTCGTCAACCCTCTCAAGGGGCACTAGTTTGCCTAAGAACCCATCAAGGGTTGAGGGAAGATCAGTCGTCATCCCTTCCCCGAGAAGAATCCCGGAAAGAAGAGTGACGGCACTCTTTCCCCCTCCCTTGATTAGGCCTGTCACTTTCCAAGGGTCACCATTCCCCACTTCCGTGACCCACCTCCTCCAAGATGCTCGCTTCGCCTCACGGATCGCCGCCGAATAAGCACATCTTGCTGCACGCAGTTCCCCTTGTAGGGTCAGCTGCTCCGAAAGAGAAGCTAGACCCCGCCGGACAACCCCACACCTCCGATACGCCCGTCGGTAGGCACCCCGAAGCGAAAATAGCTCTCTGGTCCACCAGCAGGCCTTAAAAGACCCTCCGGGTCGGGTGCGTCCAAGAGCCAAGTCGGCCGACCTTGTGACTGCGGAATTAAGGTACTCACCAACCAGGGTTGGGTTCCTAACACTTCTCTCATAGATGTCACTCAATTCATCTTTCAAAATAATCTCGAATGCATCCCAATCCGCATTTCTGGACTTAAACTTCCATGTATCTCTTGGAATTAGTACCGGGGTCAGGCTGAGAGCGAAAGTTATCAGACGGTGATCACTATTAATGACCCCGTCCAACACCTTCCACTCCCCGACAAGCCCTAACACATTATCCGTACATAGGGTGAGATCAATGCTGCTCTCCCCTCCTGCAGCGCTAGAGAAAGTCGAAGGATAGCCGGGTTCGTTGAGGATATTCAATCCAAAACCAGCTATGAACTCCTCAACGGCTACTCTCCGTTCGTAACTCCCCGGTGATGTGGAATTATCATGCCACAGAGGAGAGCGAGCATTAAAGTCACCCCCAATTATCACATGCTTCCCTTTCAGACTGTCCAGAGTACGGGAGAGTCCCAGGATGTGGGGACCCACCGGGTCGCCATACTTGAAGTAGACCGAGATGAAGTATATCTCGGTCCCCTCCAGCATAACAGATACACACACCCGATGCCTATCAGAGAGGTGTGACAGGCACAGCGGTTTTAGCCGACAGGTGTCGACCATAACACCTGCACCCGGCGACACTCCCTCCTCAACCATCAAGAGCGGTGCCTCAATCCCGGGCGATCTGTTCTTCCAAGTGTATTGCTCCTGCATTAGTGCAATCGAGAGATCTAAGTCTTGAATCACACGCTGCATCTCAAGAGATGCAGCGCGCGATCTTCCGACATTAACCTGGCCGATCCTTATGCCTCTCCTAGCCATAATTGGTTGTTTTAACAGCCAATTCCACCGCCGCCTTGTATGCTGGGCATACTGCACTTCCTGTTGAATGGTCGGCACTCTTTTTGAATTTTGTACACGTAGCACACCGTTCCGGTTTGGCCTTGTTAGGGCATTGCTCAGTATTATGTCCCTCTTCCGCGCAGTGTCGACATGTTTCTTTTGCCTGATTACAGAATTTACTGAGATGGCCGTAAAGGTGGCACTTAAAACAACGAGTTGCGCCAATATAATCCCTGGTGCGGCACGCCTGCCATCCTAGGAAGCACATACCCGCCTCCAATAAAATGCGTCGTACTTCTGGAAGCACGCAGAAAATACTATTAACTGTTGATCCATCTCTCTTACCAAACATGGAGACGCGTCTAGTTGTGTTAATAAATTCTTCTTTCGTAATTGTTATTTTTCCTTGTACGTTCGATGTATAAATATCTTCAATAATATCTTTTTCCTCATTGGTCCGCGGAACATCATAGATTACTATTCTTGGTAATTTTCCTCTGGGCTCTACCAGCTTCAAGCCTTTAGTTTCCAGCCTGTCCTTTGCTGCTTTAACAGCTTCTAATCCGTTGCGATTGGACGTCTCCAGAAGCACTCCAGCGCCATGTATTCTTCTGTCTCTGACTGGTTGGAAGCCGTCATCAGCCGGTTTTAATATTTCCATCATTTTCTGCTTCATTTTATCAGCGGTCTCTCCCTCAGGATTTTGTGGATAAATGAGGACCGCAGGAGGTGGAGGACCCACCTCTCTTTGCTCCCCATTTATTCTGACAGTGCTCGTACTTTTGGCTGCTTCTACGTAAGATACCGTTCTAACCGTAGGCACATCTGGGTGAACTACAGTGGATCTCGCCAGAAGATTCTCTAACACAGCCTTCAACTCACCAACAGTGTCGTATAATGCCTCCTTTTCCCTCCTACATTCTTGTAGGGCTCCTTTTAGACGGGAATTCTCTGAAGTTTGCTCACAGATTAAGGCCAGCACATCCATGTGACAAGCCGACATGCGTGCCTTTTGGTCTAAGTTTAAGCGTGACTTTTCCTCTCTCGTGATCCCATCGATGACATTGAACACTTCCCTAACCTTATAGAAAACCTGTGCATCCTCTCGATTTGGCGACTCTGGATTAAAGGGAATCGGAGCCATGGACACTAGTTCTTCTCGATCACGATTTTGACCTTTTCCTTTGTCGGCCGTATCTATGGACGGTGATATGTCGGGACAGGAGACAGTTCGTTCTCCTCTCCCCCGGACAGCTGAGTCCAGAATCGTCATGACCATCCTGACTTTTTCTGGTGTTAACCCCTCCTCGTGAGATTCCAAAAAATCCGATTTGGATTTTCCGGAATTTTCCGGCGTTTTCCCGGGATTTTCCGACATCCCGAGTACGTTCCAATAAGAATATCTCTAATTGATCCACGAATAACAAAGTTTTATATGGCGGCCAAGATACAGTATGTACACAAGAACTATTGGTGTTTTCCCCGGGTTTTCCTACCCGAGGAAGCAATATCCGTACTTAAAATAAAGAAAATTTCAATAGCAAGAAAGTCCAAAATATTACCAAAACAGAGATATATACACTAGAAATGACAGTGTTTTTCCTGGGTTTTCCAACGTCAGGAATACAATACCACACTTAAAATTAATGAAAGTTGTTATAAACAAAAGTTAAAATATAAACGTAATAAAGATATATACACTATAACTAAAAGTGTTTTCCTCAGGTAATCATACCCGAGGAACACGAATCACCAGTTAAAACTAAGAAAAAGTTACTATAAACAAAGTTCGTTATAACTAATTTACCATACACTAAACAAATGAATAAAGTTGATTTTCCCTGAGTTTTCCGACTCAGGGAACACGGAACAAAAGTCAAAAATGGAAAAAGTCTATAAATAAGAAAGTTACCCCCCGGACCCCGGATTTTCCGGGATTTTTCCGAGGTTTTCCGGGATTTTTCCGAGGTTTTCCGACTTTTAGGAGTTCGATCCAAAGTCGGAAAATTTGTTTCTGAAAAACCCCTCGTGTCCACTAGCCACTTCACTACCTATAATAGGTTTAAACGTAGTGATGACGGCACGTCCACACACGGCAACGATTGGGCACAAACTGACACTTTAGGTATTTAAAAAATAAACTGACGCGGAGCGATACTGGTAAACACGTTCACCGGTGCCGGCTTCTTCGCCGGATATCCTGAGAGTTCTACCAAAGTAGACTATTTCCAGGCCCCTCAGCAATCTGCGACAGGCGCAAGCCTCAAGGACCTCGAGATCGGCAGAGAGCACGCCCGCCAGGATTGGGAGTGCTTGACTGGAGACAATCCGATAGGCACCCAGTCAGTCCAAAAAATGCTATAGTACAAAATATGAATGCAAAGTCCAAAGTGTCCAAAGTAATTAACATAAGGATAAAAACACAACATATAACTTAAGAGCCAGATTAATTAAAATAAATACAAAATTAAACCTTAGAAGACATGAAATGAGCCCCGTGAGAGTTAACAAGATCATATTCATACATGACAATTATGAATTGTGCAAAGAAAACTGTGATCTTGAATCAAAGCATGGATTTCTTTGCACCTAAAATGTGCATTCGAAAACTTTATAATAGAACATTCCTTGATTTGAATATTTTTGCTTCTGTTTTTCCACGACATCTAAACATTCCTTAAAAAAACATATCCTCTAAAAAAATGAGCCACGCCGCGGCGCGCCGCCGCTGGCAAATTCAGGCTCGGCGCGCATGTCTAGCGCTGCGTAACGCATTTGGAGCATTATGATTTATGGGGCAATAAAAATGGTCTCTTCTAGGGTTGATTTCGACAATCTTCAGTTTTAGAATTGTAGTCTGTGTGTGAAGACGTACAGTTGCCGGCAAACTTCTTGAAATTCTTCGGCGTAGTGGGGGAATGCGCAGAAGACAAATTTTGGGTCTCGTTGGTGGAATGGTACATGCGCAAACTTCCCCCCACTGCGCCGTAAAATTTCAAGATGTTTGCCGGCTACTGTATATCAAGTTTTAAAATTTTAGCAATGCGCGTATAAATATTTGCAAAGAAAAAATCTACTTTTTGTAAGAATTTTTAATTTGTAATTTTCTAATAATTACTAATTGTAGTTTTCTAATAATTACTAATTACTTTTGCAATAATATTTATTTTATCTTCACCCATTTTTAACAACCATGAGTAAATCAAGAAAGTATTTGGAATTATTGATAGAAATTTCTAACATCGATGAAGAACATTCCGGTACTAGCTCTGAAGAAAAAGCATTTTAAAGTGAAAGTGAATATGAATCCGAGACTTCCGAATCCTTCTACAGCGAAATGACAGAAGAGTCATCAGAAGAAGAAAAAATTCCAGGTCTTGGTAAAAAAAGGATGCGCATTTCCTCAAGCACCGACTCCGAGAAAAAGTCATCCACCTCCAAAAGCAATACAACAGGACTACTTGCTGTGGATGGAACATAATGGATGGGCTTTGAAGCAAGTGGGTCCAGCGGTAGACTACCCATTCACACAATATTCAAAGGTGTCGCAGGACCTACTGGATATTCCAAAAGAAATGTGATGTCGGGTCATATGCGAACTGCCTTCGAACTAATAATTGATACGCGCATGTTAGAACATATCAAAGACTGCACAGAAATAGAAGCGCGTCGTATTCTAAAAAAGAATTAAACCATTTCAATTGAACAATTGAGGACTTCAGTTAAATAAAACAGTTAAATAAATCATTTAATACGAAAAAACGAAGTACTTATGTGCATCCGTCAATTTGACGGGTGCCGTAGAGATAGGTATATAAAAAATGCCCGTAAAGTGTTAAAAAAATTGCTTTCGAATATATAATATGATATTATTTTGAACTAATGTCAAATTTGACATAAAAACACGTTTTAAAGTATTTTTTTAATGAAAAAGTGAATGGGCTACAGAAGAACGTCCGCCTCTTCCGCACGGCACGCGGCATTAGTGATGGGTTCGCTCTATACTCACTACTACAATGTAGTACTACACTACATTGAAGTGCACACTTCGCACGTTTTGAAGTGCACACTACAAACTACAAACACCAAAGTTACAGTAGCCGGCAAACATCTTGAAATTCTGCGGCGTAGTGGGGGGACGTTTGCGCATATACCTTTCTACCAACGAGACCCAAATTTCGTCTTCTGCGCATTCCCCCACTTAGCCAAGGAATTTCATGAAGTTTGCCGGCAACTGTATTGAAAGTATAAACTTCAAATAGTACACTTCATTTCAAAGCGAACACTACAAAGTACATACACTCCAAAGTTATTTATTATTATATATATAAATAATAAATTATATGTATTTTTTTTAAATAGAGATGTGAACACGGAATACGTGTCACATCAATATTCTCACTATTTTCAAACTAAGCTAAACGCTTGTGCTATGAAAATAGGACTAACTTGCTAGTCTGGAGTGAGGTTCGAACCCGCAACCTTTGGATCACGAGGCCAGTGTCCTAACCACAAGACCAACAAGCTACTCATATCATAATGTATATACTTTTATATATATTATAAATAAAAGTAGATATATACAAATAAAATAATCAATATTTTTTATTCTTAAATCACATTTTTGATATTTTATTCTCTTTTCGAAGCACTATCTGTTTCAATGTTTTTGCACAATGTTTTAGAACTTTGTATATTTTAAAGGCGACCCAGATGTTTGAATTGACGCCTTTTATAAATTTTGGATAAATCGTTTCCTCTTCGACTTTGGCTGAAACATTTTCCATTACTCTCGAATTAATTCCCTCCTAGGAATTTCAGTTCGCGGTTGAAGACGTTCCGGAAAATTAAATATACTGGGAAAAGCATCGTTTTTTTATTTAAAATGTTATAGAAACCTGAAAGGTTTATGGATAACATTTTTACATGATTCAATAGGAACATAATAATAATATATTTTAGATACAAAGTCATTTTTTTATAGTTGGCCGAGTTTTAGCACTTTTGTCACATCTGTTTTGAATTTGTCAGTGGTCAGTTGTTTGATCTGTTGTGGCAGGTCGTTGTATAGTTTTAATCCGTTGCAAATTAGTCGGGATGGTCCTGTTTTTGTTTTGGCGTATGTTATGTGATAGTTTTGAGCCATTCTAATGTTGTGTCGGTGTTTTTCGTGTAATTTTATGTCTTCATCTTGTATTTCGCCAATTGCTAGTCTGTGAATGATTTTAAGTGTTTCGATTTTTGTAATGCTTTCGATGTTTAATTATTGTGTTATACGGTATACAGGTTCAGTTGGCGTCCGGTATTTCAGATCATAGACCATTTTTAGTATTTTGTTTTGCTGTCGTTGGAGTTTGTTTAAGTTAGTTTTGTTTCCGATTCTCCAAATATCCTATTCTACTCTTGACGTATGCCTGGTACATCAGAATTTTTACGGTCTTCGGTGTGATTTCGTGTATTTTGTGGAATAGGCTTAGTCAGTGAGTCAATTACTTTGTTCATTTGAAAGGTCCATTTGAGGTGTCTGTCTATGTTGAGTCCTAAGTATTTAGTATTTTCTAGTTCAGTGAGTGTTTCGTTGAGTATTTTTATGTCCATTTTATGCGTTTTCCGTTTGGCCTCAAAGTTAATATAGTTACATTTTTGAGCATTTAAGGTTAGAATATTTATTTTTGTCCATTCAGTTAATATGTCTATGTCTTTGTTGATTTGTTTTGTGGTTTCTATGTCATTATTGTTTTCGTAAAATATTCCGAGGTCGTCTGCATAGAGTATTATTTTGCCTCTGATATTTAGCTGCTCCAGGTCATTTATATATATATTATATAGAGTAATGGTCCTGGGATTGATCCCTGTGGGACACCATAGTTTAGCTGACATTCAAATAGGTACTTGTGGTTTCGTGTAGTGTGGTGTATTGCTTTCTGTCTTTTAGGTAGCTGTCGAAAATGTTAAGAACGTTGCCAGTGATTCTGATTTTTGATAATTTGTTTACTAGGGTAGTCAGATGTACTGTGTCAAATGCTTTTTTAAAATCGAAAGAGTCCGGTCACGCTTTTCCCTTCGTCAATTTATGTCTGTAAGTAATTTAATAAGTTTATCATGGCTGTTATGGTTCCCTTTTTTTCTTGAAAGCCGTGCTGTGTTTTCGTCAGTATGTTGAGTTTATTTAAGTATTCGGGTAATCTTTTGTGTATTACTTTTTCAAATATTTTACTAAATACAGTGAGGTTTGCTATGGGTCTGTAGGTGCTGGCTTCGTCTTTTTTGCCACTTTTGTGTATTGGGGTTATTCTGGCTATTTTCAGCTCATTGGGGAAAATTCTGAGTTTCATGTGTCTGTTTATGAGTCTTGTGATAGTGGGTATTACTGTCTTGTATAATTTTGAGTGTTGATGTTTTGATTTTGTCATATCCGGGGGATGCATTTTTTTGAGATTTTCTATTATTAGCTTGATTTCTCTGTCTGTGGTTTGTCTGAGGTACATTGAGGCGTTTGTTTTTGGGTCTTGTGGTGATGTTGCTTTTTTCGGTTCATTGATTTGCATTGCTAGGTTTTCTCTGACTGTAGAGAAGAAAGTGTTTATGGTCTACTATTTCTTGCGGATCTTCTGTGATAGTTCCATCTTCTTTCGTTATTCTATTTATGTTGTTTTTTTTAATGTCTGAGTGGGATACAATGTTATTGACGACTTTCCAGAGTTTTTTGCTGTTATCCTCAGCATTGTTTAGATGCGCACTATAATGATCTTTTTTTGCTTTTTTATGGATGTTTTTACGTCTTTTTGGCAGTAGTTATAATATTTTATAAGTTCGGTGCTATGCGTTTCATTTTTCATTGTTTTGTATGCTTTGTTTCTTATTTTAATCTTTTGAAAAATGTATTTTGTCAGCCATCCTTCTTTAATACTGTTTGTATATTTTCTTTTTGTTGTCTCGGTTGATTTGTTTAGCTCTTCTTTCATGATGAGTTGTAATTCGGCGAAGGTGTTTTATTTTTTAGTGTTTTTTCGAGGTTTATAATGAACTTTTTGTAGTCAGTTAATTTGTTTGTGTACTCTTATTTTCTGCTTCCTGTCTTTGTTGGTATTCCGAATTCAATCTCGATTGATTTATGGTCACTAAGAGGGGTTTCTGTTAGCTTTAAAGTTTGTGGTATTTCGTATGTGATATTTGTATATACATGTTCTATTATTGTGCTGTCGCCTCGATCGTTTTCTCTGGTAGAGTTTTGTTCATCTATTTTATTTAATATTTCAAAGGTTTTACTTTTTAGTACATTTTTGTAGTCTTCTACAGATCTGTCATTTATTTTTAGTAGATTGATGTTTGTGTCGCCAATGATAATTGTCTTGTCTTTATTCTGTAAGTTTGAAAAGTTTTGTTCAAGGCATTGAATGTGGTCGCTTTCGTTTTCTTTATTTGGCTGCCTGTAGATAGCAATGATGCAAATTTTTGGTTTGATAATTTTAATTTTTAATAGATTATTTATATTTTTGTCCGCTTTTTTATTACAGTTAATTTTTATTACGCTACATTTACAGCTTCCTCTTTCTATACGTCGAAGTCTAGGTTTTTGTGTACTATATAGAGACCCCTCCGCCTTTGCTGTTTCTGCAAAAGTGAACTCCGTTGTAGTTATTAATTTTGTATAACTCAGCTTTATGTATTTTTAGCCAAGTTTCTGTGAGGACGAGTATGTGTGGCATTTTGTTTTGTAAAATAATGTTCATGGGTGGGCGAACAACGTATAAATAGTTATCTGCCGCGTGAACTTAATGTTCGATTATAGTAATGCCTCTCAAGATGACAATGCAAAATAACAGATTATGTTTTCTCCCTGAAAAACACATATGAGTCAACCAAAATCAATTCAAAATAACCACTAACCTGTGCCAGTTTTCATCCTCGAGGCAGTTGGTCATTCCTTGTTTTTTGCAGGTACCTTGAAAGTCTACTAATTCTCCACGTCAAAAACAACACGCGGAGATAAATCTGGACTGGTGAAACTCTCGCGGATAATAACACAAACAATATAATTCCAAAAAAATTACGAATCTATTATATTATGTGCATGTCCGTTCGCAATCAAAACCAGAGCAATGTTATTGTAACAGAGTTTAAAAGGATTATAGTTTTACCGCGCCGGCGCGCGACAGTTTTGCCCGTGCGTGACCAACGCCATCTATCGTTGATTTTGTAGTTCCACAGAAGCAGCGGCATTTATGAAATTACATGGAAAATCTAATATGCCTTCAGGAAAGATACTTTAGATGTTAAATATATTAATATAGACATTAGATTAATCATCATCTTGAGAGGCATATTTATTTATTATGTCACCTAAGTTGTCGTTCAATTCATCCACTTTTGGCTTGAGGCTTCGGATATTGAAGTATAATATTTTCAGATTTGTTTTGTTTTCATCTTGTCGTTTTGGTTGCTATTGTTCATAATTAATTTTTCTTTTTTGGTGTTCAAGTTGTCTTTTGTAGGTTGGACATTCCATGTCTGTAGCGGTGTGGTTTGTGGAAATTTTGAGGTTTAGTCTTGTTGCGTTTTTCTTGCAGTTTATGCATTCTACAGTTGGGCTAGTATACTGTTCGCGGTTTTGTTCATCTGAGCAGTTCGAGCATGCCATTTTTTCTTTGAAGTCCTTTGATTTGTGGTTGTATCCACAGCATTTGAAACATCTCAGAGTGCTTATTTCTTCTAGTGCATCTGCATATGCATCTGTCCCATCCGATGTGTAGTTTTTTCGTCTGCATTATTCTAGTGAAAGTGTTACCGTATTTAAGAGAGTGATGTGAGCATGATGATTCTTTATATGAATCAGAACTGAAATGTTCACTGCATAAATACGAATTTTTGGTTGGCCGAAGTTTTTTCGGCGCATGTGGTCTTTGAAGAGGAAATATGAAATTGTACATCAGTAAAAAGGCAAAAATAATCCCTCCTTGACACATTGTAAATTGAAGGTTATGAATGAAGAATGACTATAATATAAAAATAATAATATTTTTTTAAAAAATGAGGGTAAACAACACTGTTTTATTCCACTATATTTATTTTGAATTGTTAGAACGTTTTCGGGATTTCTCCCGTTGTCAATAACAACACGTTTACAACTAAATTAAAAATAATTCGAGACAGAATTTATAGGGATTGGGTGGGTGTAATGGTGGTGGGGGTCGGGGGCGGGATTAGAATGGATAGGAGTGGAGAGGTTATGGGTGGTATCTGGATGTTAATTATATTTCTATTATTTATTTTATTATTATTTATTTCTAAAATCTCCAAGATTTAAAAACATTTAAAAATAATACGTCGATAATCGCTTACCCTTGAGAGCGAAAGCCACAATTTGGATTCCAAACATTTGCGCATCCATATGCACTGCAAGACTTAACCATTTTTGAAATATTTAATAATTATGGTACGGCAGAATTACAAAATATCACACGGCTATGTATGTATGAAGTGGAGACCATAGAAAAGAAAAGTAATACCTTAGTTCATTACTGCACTACTCGCACACGAGGACACAAAAGTTCAATACCTACCACTCCATTTGAGCTTATCCATAGCCATCTTAATAACAAGCCGTGCACATAAATTTGGCAACGTTGTAAATGGAACCTTACGTGGTCCCCAGTGCGCGAATTCAGAAAGAAAGCAAATAAATTAATAATTTTAGACGTGTATGCATTGGTTTATGTTTAAAAAACCTTAAATATGTTAATTACTGTAAGAAATAAAAGCGTATCGTGTATCATAATTGTTCGATCTTCATGAACAGGACCAGATGTCACTGAACACATCCACCTTTCCTACATCTTTCCATAGTGCACGCTCTACCAAGATCTATTTTTTATGACTTTGTAATTCTTTGAACTGCCTTTACTGCTTAAGTTATGTGTGTCCAGTTTGCGTGATCTTAAAGCCTTCTGATAAGGAATAAGGTACCATAAGAATTCAAGATCCACTGCCCTTCTGATAAGGGAGAAACGCAGTGCTGTGCTTACTTCGACCTGGATCAAAGAAAGAAGGTAAGAGCGTGCTTCCCTTTATTGCCCACTGACCTCTCCAGAAACCTGTCCCATTTCCCAATAACTTATCCAATCCATATTGTAAAGGTGGCTTTTTACTTATCTTTCGATACCAGCTCAGCGGAAAAAAAACAGGTCTCAATCTTCAGGGTAGTTCAGGTTCACGAGTGTGTTTGGTGGGTATCGGGAAGTAAATGAAAGAAGTATGTTTAGGACAATATTATACTAGAACAAGTTTTAAATTTCACAAAATACATAAGAAAATGATACAGACTCGACTATTAGTCTCTCAAGGTTTGACAAAACCACGAGCATATCTTCATAGGCAGTTACAAAAATTGTATATTTATAATTTTATTTGAGGCAAAAGAATAGACACAACAGGGAAGATTATACTGTGATAGTCTGTTTCACCGTTACTGCCCTCACTTTTAACACATAATACAGAGTTACCTCAAAATACTGTTCCAAGACTTCTCTCGGAAGGAAATCGACGAACTATTGGCGACCAATGCACGTATCGCGAAGATACAGTTGAAGACGTCCTGGTGATAATCGTAAAAAACTGATTTTATAAACTGTTTTGGCATCGAAGTTGGAACGACTCTGGTTTCTATGAGGTCATAATGGTGGTTAGATCTCAGATCCAACGGGAATACGAAATAATATAAATGTTCGAGAAGTTTTTCAAAATGCCTGCCAACGACGCGTCCTCCTGGTGAAATTTAAAAAAGCCAAGCTTTATCTATTCAAATCTTTAGAATCCTGGGGTCACATAAACATTTGTGATGATGACTGTTGTTGTTTATCACTGTGTTGACATTGGTTTATGAAAACTGTCGAAAACAAGTACACGATATTTAAGATTTCGAGGGGCACCGGGAACATACACCGTGTAAAAAAGCAGTCTTTTTTTTAAACTTGACGGGCGAAGCGAGATAGGGCAGTTTTATAGTTCACAAACATTATTGATGCACGATGCACTCTTATAACATTAGTAATTCGATATTCACCGTCCGATATTAAGGCGCGGAAAAAGAAACGTTTTATATGTGTTACAGCGGTTGAAAACAGTCCGGCCGGCTTGGCGGTCGTTCGCAGATGGCCGCCGATCGAAGACCTGCGCGCGCATCCCACGCCGTCAGGTGCGTCTTTCGGAGCATGCGCATGCAGATAGCGCCGCCTGCTGTTAAACATAGATATTGGCTGTGGTGGGAATTTCAAAACTATTGTCAGAGATGTAAATATTAAAAGACCTATGACACATCATCCTTTGTTAATGAAACAAAAAGAAAAAAGAAAAAGAAAAAAGAGGGCGAGTTAGTGCGGCAAGATAATAAAGGGAATTTTTTTTGCCTAGTGAGGGGATCAAACAATTCAGCAAAGTTGTGAGATGGTGAAATTCCTCTACGGAAGAAGATTATCTAAAGCTAAAATGCACTTAGACAATCTTACAAGGCGTACGGTATACAACTTCAACAGTAGTAATCGTTCCTCGAGTGACTTAATTAGACATAAAAAAATATTAAAAGTATAAATCATATAGTGTAGAATGGGAAAGGGGAAATATATTTTCTTCAAAAACACCCTGAAAATTCGCGTTTTCAAGACGTCTTTAAAAGAAGAAATTTAACTGTCCTTTGAGAACTACGAGTAGCACTTTCAATGCAATAGATTGACATGGCTCTAAAAAAAAATTATAAGTTTAACGCCTCTCGTGCAGAATGCGTATTTCCACACAATAGCTCATTCGAATTCTTTCGAATCGACATGGCTCATAAAAATTATAAGGTTAACGCCTCTCGTGCAGAATGCGAATTTCCACACAATAGCTCATTCGAATTCTTTCGAATCGACATGGCTCATAAAAATTATAAGGTTAACGCCCCTCGTGCAGAATGTGAATTTCCACACAATAGCTCAGTCAAATTCTTTTGAATCGACATGGCTCATAAAAATTATAAGGATAACGCCTCTCACGTCATCAAACAGCACAATTCTGTGATAGAAACAAGGCAAAGAAATGAAATTGTGACTCACGTATTTCTGACTTGATAGCCATACGAGGTCGGTGGCGAATACATGGACATGAAATGAAATATGTGACTCACGTATTTCTGACTTGATAGCCATACGAGGTCGGTGGCGAATACATGGACATGAAATGAAATATGTGACTCACGTATTTCTGACCTGATAGCCATACAAGGTCGGTGGCGAATACATGGACATGAAATGAAATTTGTGACTCACGTATTTCTGACTTTATAGCCATACGAGGTCGTAGCGAGTACAAGGAGATTTTATAACATTGGATGTAACTAATTCTCGCGGGACGATAGCAAAATGACTGAAATCTGGAGACCTTCAAGTATACAGTATTCATACCCATTTCGAGAGCTCTCTGCATGCAGTGTTCATTCATAGCCCAACGTAATCCATCATGCATAACCATTCACACAAACCATCAGACGTCAGCCACAGACGGTAAGGTTTAATATTTACATCTCTAAGTATTGTCAGAGATGTAAATATTAAAAGACCTATGACAATATTCCGTGTTCATACAATAATAAAAAATAATTAATGGGAAACTAAAATATTTTTTTAAAACGAAAATAAAATTTATTTCAAACCTTTACAAATGAAATGGAACAAAATTTTAAAAATTAAAATATTTTTATTCACAATTTGTAAATAAACATAATTAAGAAGCATTTCTTATAGTTTTCTACATATTTAAAAACCATATTAATAAACTAAATCTTATTCATAAATTATATGAATACAAATTTAAATATTCTGTAAAAATATTTTTTAAAAAAACATGACACATGTACATAAACATAATTTGACGCAACATTTGTTGACGAATCTAGCGATAGTTCAGAAGAAAAATATTTTGGATATTTATATTTTAACAGATTATAAATTTAGAAATAAAAACAATGAACAAATTAATTTGACACATTATGAGAGAAAATTATTTTTAAAAATATTAGAAAAAATTCAGGAAACATATTTTGGATATATACGTTCCAAAAGAACCCGTTGAATTCATTTTATTTTTGCAAGTTTAAAATTAAAGGAAAAAAGGAATTTATTTGGTCGTTTCCTAAAAATAAAAAAATTATGAAATTTCAAATTATAACTGTTCAATTTCCGTTGTTTGTTTTCTTATCTACTAAAATCACATTATTTCTACTTTTTGTATAGTTATTAAAAACTATATTAGCAAAAATACCTACCGTTGTAGCAAACATCTTATTATTAGAACTACCGCAGGAACATTTATTATTCATATCTATATAATAATTATCTGATTAGCAACAATTCATGACGCAACACCCACTTTAAGTCACTTTCAGTAAGAAATAAATTAGCAATGAAAACATGAAAGTAATTTCTACTCAGTGTGCTTAAGCACATGTTGTTTTAAGCCTGACTTCCGATGGCAGGAATAATAGCAATGCTGGCATGAAAATAATTTGTTTGCAGTGTACATATGTATATGTTTTTTAAAATATAATTTCAGATTACATGAATAATCGCACTGCGGAAATTAAAATACTTTCTCTCCGGGGTGCTTAAGCGCATGTTGATTTGTTTGATTTCCGATCACAGGAATAATCGCACTGCGAACATGAGAATAATTTCTCTCCAGTGTGCTTAAGCGCATGTTGATTTAAGTATGATTTCCGATTGCAGGAATATTCGCACTGCGAACATGAAAATAATTTTTCTCCAGTGTGCTTAAGCACGTGTTCTTTTAAACATGATTTCAGATTACATGAATAATCGCACTGCGAACATGAAAATAATTTTTCTCCAATGTGCTTAAGCGCATGTCGATTTAAGTCTGATTTCCGATTGCAGGAATAATCGCACTGCGAACATGAAAATATTTTTGCTCCAGTGTGCTTAAGCCCATGTTCTTTTAAGCGTGATTTCCGTTTGCAGGAATAATCGCACTGCGAACATGAAAATAATTTTTCTCCAATGTGCTTAAGCGCATGTTGATTTAAGTCTGATTTCCGTTTGCAGGAATATTCGCACTGCGAACATGAAAATATTTTTGCTCCAGTGTGCTTAAGCGCATGTTGATTTAAGTATGATTTCAGATTACATGAATAATCGCACTGCGAACATGAGAATAATTTCTCTCCAGTGTGCTCAAGCACATGTAGTTTGATGTATTTTTTCTGATTACATGAATAATCACACTGCGAACATGAAAATAATTTTTCTCCAGTGTGCTTAAGCGCATGTTGATTTAAGTTTGATTTCCGATTGCAGGAATAATCGCACTGCGAACATGAAAATAATTTTTCTCCAGAGTGCTTAAGCGCATGTAGTTTAAAGTTTTTTTTCAGATTACATGAATAATCGCACTTCGAACATGAAAATAATTTTTCTCCAGTGTGCTTGAGCGCATGTAGTTTAAGGTTTTTTTTCCGATTACATGAATAATCGCACTTCGAACATGAAAATAATTTTTCTCCAGTGTGCTTAAGCGCGTGTTGATTTAAGTCTGATTTCCGATTGCAGGAATATTCGCACTGCGAACATGAAAATAATTTTTCTCCAGTGTGCTTAAGCGCGTGTTCTTTTAAACATGATTTCAGATTACATGAATAATCGCACTGCGAACATGAAAATAATTTTTCTCCAATGTGCCTAAGCGCATGTCGATTTAAGTCTGATTTCCGATTGCAGGAATAATCGCACTGCGAACATGAAAATATTTTTGCTCCAGTGTGCTTAAGCCCATGTTCTTTTAGGCGTGATTTCCGTTTGCAGGAATAATCGCACTGCGAACATAAAAATAATTTTTCTCCAATGTGTTTAAGCGCATGTATCTTTAAGTCTGATTTCCGTTTGCAGGAATATTCGCACTGCGAACATGAAAATATTTTTGTTCCAGTGTGCTTAAACGCATGTTGATTTAAGTTTGATTTCCGATTGCAGGAATAATCGCACTGCGAACATGAAAATAATTTTTCTCCAGAGTGCTTAAGCGCATGTTGATTTAAGTATGATTTCAGATTACATGAATAATCGCACTGCGAACATGAGAATAATTTCTCTCCAGTGTGCTCAAGCACATGTAGTTTGATGTATTTTTTCTGATTACATGAATAATCGCACTTCGAACATGAAAATAATTTTTCTCCAGTGTGCTTAAGCTCATGTTGATTTAAGTCTGATTTCCGATTGCAGGAATATTCGCACTGCGAACATGAAAATAATTTTTCTCCAGCGTGCTTAAGCACGTGTTCTTTTAAACATGATTTCAGATTACATGAATAATCGCACTGCGAACATGAAAATAATTTTTCTTCAATGTGCTTAAGCGCATGTCGATTTAAGTCTGATTTCCGATTGCAGGAATAATCGCACTGCGAACATGAAAATATTTTTGCTCCAGTGTGCTTAAGCCCATGTTCTTTTAGGCGTGATTTCCGTTTGCAGGAATAATCGCACTGCGAACATGAAAATATTTTTTCTCCAATGTGCTTAAGCGCGTGTCGATTTAAGTCTGATTTCCGTTTGCAGGAATATTCGCACTGCGAACATGAAAATATTTTTGCTCGAGAGTGCTTAAGCGCATGTTGATTTAAGTTTGATTTCCGATTGCAGGAATAATCGCACTGCGAACATGAAAATAATTTTTCTCCAGAGTGCTCAAGCGCATGTAGTTTAAAGTTTTTTTTCTGATTACATGAATAATCGCACTTCGAACATGAAAATCCTTTTTCTCCAGTGTGCTTAAGCGCATGTAGTTTAAGGTTTTTTTTCTGATTACATGAATAATCGCACTTCGAACATGAAAATAATTTTTCTCCAGTGTGCTTAAGCGCATGTTGATTTAAGTCTGATTTCCGATTGCAGGAATATTCGCACTGCGAACATGAAAATAATTTTTCTCCAGTGTGCTTAAGCACGTGTTCTTTTAAACATGATTTCAGATTACATGAATAATCGCACTGTGAACATGAAAATAATTTTTCTCCAATGTGCTTAAGCGCATGTCGATTTAAGTCTGATTTCCGATTGCAGGAATAATCGCACTGCGAACATGAAAATATTTTTGCTCCAGTGTGCTTAAGCCCATGTTCTTTTAAGCGTGATTTCCGATTGCAGGAATAATCGCACTGTGAACATGAAAATAATTTCTCTCCGGTGTGCTTAAGCACGTGTCGTTTTAAGTTTGATTTCTGATTGCAGCTATAATTGCACTGCGAACACGACAAAAGTGTCTTCGCAATATGTGAGAGTCCGTGAATTCTAAAGGAAGCTTTCTGCTTGCTCGTGTACGGGCACTGAGAACATGAAAACATCTTCTTACCTGCGGAAGTAAGTGAGCACCTTTCCAACTTTTTTTTACCTTTTGCAATTATTCTCAAATTTGGCAGCTCTTCATGGGTTTGCGATGACACAGCTGGATATTCCGAAAAGATATCTTGTATTCTGAAGATATCTGCAATGAAAAGTTGCTTTAATTAAAAAAAGAGAAAAGAGTGGCTTTTGACAGTGAGAGAGAATGCATGTACGAGAGCAAAAGATTTGTACAATTCTTTTAAGAGAAGAGTCAACTCTGGTATGAAAGAAAGGAAAGAGCGGCGATCAATAGAGGAAGGTGTAAAAATGGCTAAAAATTTTCCGAAGCAATATTTTTTGTGATGGGAGGTGGAAAACCCTGATGTAGCAGGGAAAGGTATGAAGTTCATGAAATAGAAGTCTCACAGAGACGAAGCTATTTATATGAGAAACGTGTATGATGTTCTTTTAATATGATGGAATATATATTTAGACTTAAGAATTAGAAAACTTATTAGACTTAAACACGCCCGTTTCGGAACAGAGCACAACAAAATAGCAAAATACCCCTAAATATCTTATTTATACTATTTCATAAATATTAACGATATTGAGCTGGTATTATTTGTAATACCAGCTCAATAGCTCAATAGCTAAGGTTTACAACATATACACGTGTTTATCTGTTTACCCTAAAAAAACAAGAAAACATAACACACTTAAACAAGCCCTCGAAAAGAACTGGATTCAAACTGTAAATTACAAATATGCCCTATTTTCCTTTCATCCATCTTTAACGGTCACATCGGGTGCGTGCACTTCACATCACTGAGAATAAATAAAAAATGAAGCAACTACTCACCGGCGCGCTGGTCGGCCTTCCTGGAGTACTCCGAGCACTCCTGCTTGATGTCGGGAAACCATATGTCTACCTCCGTGTAGGGCGCTCCACCGCCCGCTCCTTCATCGCCGCTCCCGGCTGCAGACCCTGGCTCGGGCTTGATGGCAGGAACATGTCGGTCAGCACTGTTCATGATTTTATCGCATTCCAAGCAGCACAAAACGCGACTGTCAAACGACGATTATCAAATGGCATTCGACCATAGACACGATCGGGGCATAGACAAATTATCTTTTCATTAATCGTTATGACCCACAACCACGGCCAAGCGCCAACGTCGGCCAACCTTACCCAACGCACAACGGCGTTCACACATTAGGGCATGACTCGTTGCAAATAAATCAAAGAATAAAATCATTCAACTTGTAAAGCAGAGTTATGTTGTTCTGTTAAGTTGCGGAAAATACGTTAAATATTAATTAAACTAGCTGGTTGGCCCGGCTTCGCTCGGGACCATAATTCGGTAAGCATAGAATTGTGTTGACGTCTCTTTTTTGCTGGTTTCGGCACCTGTGATTGGATTGCCTTGCTTGACCGTCTTCGCTTTGCCAATATATCAACAGATATTTTAGCGCACAATCATAACACTCTAGAGAGAACTTTCCAAAACTTTCTAGAGCATTCCGAAATCTTGTAGAACTTCCTGGAATCTTCTAGAACTTTCCCTTTCCAGAACCTTCTAAAGCATTATTATTCTTTCTGGAACCTCTAGACCCACCGACGCACTCCCCCACTCAGTTTGGAACCTTTTAGATCTTTCTGATAGCTTGTAGAACTTTCTCCTTCCAGAACATTTTAGAGCATTCTCGAACCCTCTAGAACTTTCCGGAACCTTTAAAACTCGCTGACACATTCTGCAACTCAGTTTGGAACCTTATAGAACTTTCTGAAACTTTCCACATTCAGAACTTTCTAGAGTATTCTGGAACCTTCTCTTAATCTTCTGGAAACTTCTAGACTCACCGATGAACTCAGTTACTCGGTTTGGAACCTTATAAAACCTTTTTAAACTTTCTCCTTCCAGAACCTTCTAAAGCATTCGAGAACCTTAATGAACGTTCTGGAACCTTCTAGACTTACCGACATATTCCGCCACCCAGTTTGGAACCTTATAGAACTTTTAGGAATCGTTCTCCTTCCAGAATATTCGAGAACCTAACTGAATGTTTTAGAACCTTCTAGGTTCACCAACACACTCCGCCACTCTGTTTGGAACCTTTTAGAACCTTCTTGAACTTTGTCTTTCTAGAATCTTCTAAAGCATTCGAGAACCTTCATGAACGTTCTGGAACCTTCTGGACACACCGACACACTCCGCTACTCACTTAGGAACCTTATAAAACTTTTAATAATCTTCTAGAACTTTCCAGAGCTTTATCGAACATTCTGGAACCTTCTAGACTCACAGACACACTCCGCCACCAGAATTTTATAGACCTTTATCAAACGTTCTGGAACCTTCTCGACTCGCCTCTTAGTTTGGAGCCTTATAGAATTTTTGGGAATCTTCTAGAACACTCCCCTTCCAGAACTTTCTAGAGCTTTAATGGACATTCTGAAACATTCTTGACTCACCGGCACACTTCGCCACTTAGTTTGGAACCTTATAGAAGTTTTGGGAATTTTCTAGAACGTTCTCCTTCCAGAACTTTCTAGAGTGGATTTTTCCGGAACCTTGTAGACTTACCGACACAGTCGGCGGGCCCAATCTGGAACAATCTGAAGTATTTGCGGCCTTCCCATAACAAAGCATAGTGATATAGAATGCACATTTTCGTCACCCACGCCCACCCATGCTCAGCCACCCCCACCAAACTCGCACATTTTAAATGGGACACTAAGGGCTATACACCACTATAACCACCAGGGGTGGTAGTACCTGGTTGTGAAAAAAATGGCTATGGTTTGGCTTTTAATTTTGTGCACTTGTTTATGTTTTTTATCTCTCCTTTTTGCTTGATTCATGGCGGAATCCGATAGATTCACGAATGATTTAATTACATTTAATTACGAATGATTTAATTACATTTACTTGTGTGCTTGACGCGACTGATCACAATTATGTTTATCATCAATAATTGGTTATAATAATTTAGCTCGCTTACATATCGATGGTGGAAAGAAAAAAAATTACCAAGCGACATGAAGCCAATTTTACAGGAGAGTTTATTGTTTTTTTTAATTCATAAAAAAATCTCTTATTTATTATATTTGCATAATTCTGATTTATTTTAAAAGGTGTTCAGATCCTTCATGTACTGCCATGGATAGATTCTTGTTGCGCTTGCTATTTAAGAAGTCAGTGTCGCTTAATAATATTTTAATCAAAATTACAAACAGGAAAAAATCACTAACCGACAAACAACAGTCCCTGTCAGAATAGGAAAAATGTTGTACTAATTACCTTATAATATAAAATGAGAGAGTAAGTAAAAGTATAATATAATAAAGATAAAATATGTAGAATACAGAGTTAATATAAAATAACATAATAATATCAAAAGTAAGCATAAAATAACAGAGATAAAAAAATAATAGTAATTACAGAGTAAATATACAATAACAAAAGTATTAAGAAGAAGTAATATATATTCAATAGTATGAAAAAGTTAACAAATGTGAATTAATTACAATTTATGAAATTATATAGCAACAGAGTTAGAAACTAAGATGGACTGCCTTATTTCTCTAAGAAGTATTTATTGAGATAAGTACGGTAGCACTCTAATGTAACACTGAAGACATCCGATATGTGTGCGTATTCGTTCCCTAGTGTAAGTAATCTGTTAATCGTACAGTGTTGGAAGTGCGCAGTATTCGTTTTGTTGCAAAAATAAGTATTTTTGGGAACGGGTATGCCTTTGTGGCACGTTGATTGTAATAAGCGATAGGAGGTCAGGTACATCCAATCTGTTACTATTAATTATTTTGAATAGAAAAATTAAGTCAGCTATTATACGTCTATCACAGAGTTTCGTTAGCCTTGGCGTTTGTAGAAGATAGTTGTAGTTAATTTGTTCTATTGGGATACGTAACCTATAGTTTAAATATCTTAAAAATTTGTATTGTACTTTTTCTACTGTGTGGATGTGGCTTGTGTAATATGGTGACCATAGAGGGCTGCAGTATTCTAACTGACTTCTTACTAGGGATTTATATAGATATATGCAAGTAGAAAGATTGTTAAAATTTTGGGAATTGCGAATTATAAATCCAAGCATTTTCATTCCTTTGTTGGAGATATTGTTAATGTGACTTGTATAGTTCAATTTTGAATATATTGTGATTCCCAAATCATTGACCTCATATACTTTATTTAGATGGATGTTATCAATCTGATAGTTAAAAACAATTGGATTTTTGATTCTGAAGAAGGTGATACTTTGGCATTTATCTGTATTTAAGTGAAGTTTATTGATAGTACACCAATCGTGAAGTTTTTTTAGTGATTCTTGAAGCATCACGCAGTCGTTTAGGGATTTAATTGAGGTATAAATTTTCATGTCGTCTGCAAATAACAAGACATTTATTGGGTCTTTGAAAATTGCAACAATGTCGTTAATGAAGTGTAGTGTTTGTATCTGTGGAATAGATATAATACATTGTCTCATGTATTCTTAGTAGAGGGGGTGGCTGTCAACCGGAAATGCGGGCAGTTGTTTTGTACAAAACACCGCGAGTTAGATAGACGCCTGCGCTCGGGGCTGAGAGTAATAGTGAGCCAGTGTTATACCTTTTTACCTTATAGTAATCCTTATTAGTGAGGTATTGATCACTACAAGTGGCGACGAGGATATAGGACAGTACATAAAAAATTCTAGATGACCGAAAAAGTGAGCGGACTATTCGCGTGTACACTGACGCGTCCATGTTTGCGAGGTTATGTGAAATGGCGGATCAAATGACAAGCGGGTGTTGTTTATAATTGAATGATTGGGGGATCCGATAATGAGTGGTCTTACGCGACGTCTGAGATGAGGATGTTGATTTACAAGCAGACATTTTTGTTTTAGAGAAGAAAATGTATTTTTTTTGTGTTGACTTCTGTCAGCTTGTGACGCCGTGTGTTTTACCTAACGGTACCTACCTACATAATCGAAAAAATTGTTAAACTCATAAATTACAGTAAATAACACAGATTTTATAGTATTAAAAATAACATTTTAAGTAAATCTCATTAAATTTTATAATAATAATAATATTGTGGCAAGATGAAGGAGAAAGTTTTGAAAAATTTCTTATTAAATTAATAGTCCAGGCAGCAAAATGTAAGTCCAAAAAACCAGACGATCACATAATGGATCAAATACTAGAAAAATCTTTGTCATCAGAATTAAGGAAAAAAATGTTAACTATGGGTGATGAAATTACATTAGACAAAGTAATTACTATTGCTAATACTTTAGAAGTTGTGAGCTTTCAGCTAGATAGTTATGAACAAAAAGAAAGAAATAAAACGAATGAAGTTATTTTTATAATAAATAGCAATAAAGATAATACAAGATGGAATAAACAAGGAAAAGAGTCGAATGAAATGAGACTGACGTTAAAATGTACTAGATGTGGAAATTTTGCACACGTCCCTGGAGGCGTTCCCTGCCCAGCAATAGGCAAGAAATGTAACAGTTGTCAAAAACTCAGTCATTACCAGAGATGCTGTAGAACTAAGTTAAATGAACAGAAACGTAAGCTTTCACAAAACGAAGACAGAGAAAATGATTACCATAACAAGCGACAACGAAGAGAAACTGCAGTTAGTTCTGTAGAAAATGAAGAAGCGCAATACATATTCAATATGAACGACGACTTAACAGTGAAATGCGAAATAGGAGTGGTGAATTTAGAAATGCTGATTGATTCGGAATGTAAATTTAATTTAATACCTTGTAAAACCTGGGAATATCTAAAAGAAAATAAGATTAAGTCTGAAAAACAAGTAAAACAGCCAAACCATATATTACTGGCATACGGAAGGAAGATACCATTACAGATCAAAGGTTCGTTTGAAGCACAAATAAAATCTAATGGAAAAATGGAACGCGCTATTGTTTACGTCATTGGAAACGGATCACGAAACCTACTGGGTAAATATACCGCATTGCGATTGGGTGTTCTTAGGTTAGGTGCGAGTGCAAATCATCTAATTGAAATTTAAGGATATTTTAATTGAGATTCCTATTGATTCATCAGTAAAACCAGTTACGCAACCCTACCGTCGAACACCTATACCATTAGAAGAAAAGATAAATAAAGCACAATACTTTTCTAAACTAGACATAACAAAATGCATTACATCAAATAGTGATAGTGTTACATTCTAATTCAAGATACTTGACAACTTTTATAACATCTAACTGTCTTTATAGATACAAAAAACTTATGTTCGGAATGACATGCGCCCCAGGATTATTTAAAAAAATCATGGAAAAAATGTTAATTAAGTGCGAAGGGACAACAAATTTTATAGATGACATATTAGTATGGGGAAGTAACGAGAAAGAACATGACTCCCGATTTTCCAAAGTGATGGAAGTATTGAAGTTCAATAATGTTTTGTTGAATAAACAAAAATGCATGTATAAAGTACAGACAATACTCTTTTGGGCCATGAATTAAAACCAGAAGGGGTAAAACCGTTGCCTAAATATATGAAAAGTATAGCAGAGTTTAGAGTAACACAAACAATAGAAGAATTACAAAGTTTTTTAGGGTTAGTAAATTACATAAACAAATGGATCCCACATCTGGCTACGACTACAGAACCGCTAAAACAAATATTAAGACTGAAACTAGAAAAGAAAGCAAGTATAGAAGAATACTGGAAGGAGGCACAAAATGAGGCATTTGAAAAGTTAAAAGAGTTCCTATTGGAAATAAAAACGTTGGGATAATAT
Source organism: Agrypnia vestita (assembly GCA_016648135.1). NCBI lineage: Eukaryota > Metazoa > Arthropoda > Insecta > Trichoptera > Phryganeidae > Agrypnia > Agrypnia vestita. The sequence goes on from JADDOH010000573.1 coordinate 76,419, forward strand.
AAAGATAAGACACAGGTAATAGCAGACGCCAGCCCCGTAGGACTTGGAGCAGTCTTGGTACAGATTGATCGAAAGGGACCAAGAATTATTGCATACGGCAATTGAACTCTCAGTGAATGTGAAAGACGATATAGCCAAACAGAGAAAGAGACCAAAGAGGCTTTAGTATGGGCAATCGAACATTTTAACACGTATCTTTTTGGAAAAACATTTGATTTGATAACGGATCATAAGCCATTGAAATTTCTGTTTAGTACAAAATCAAAACCATGTGCCCGTGTTGAAAGATGGGTTTTGAGACTTCAGGCGTATCGTTAAAATATTCAATATTAACCTGGTAAGACCAATATTGCGGATCCATGATCGCGGCTGTGTAAATACTCGGATCAGTCAACTCATCTACCAGAAGAGAATTACGTTCATCAGATAGTTGAACTTGCAAGACCTTGTGCTATATTCATGCACGAAATAATAAAGCATTCAGAAGGTGATCAGGAGATCTCTAATGTTAAGAAGGGTATTTTAAATAATCAATGGGATGACTCTGTGACAATAGATAGGATATTTTCGGATGAGTTATGTTTTTATAAGAACATCCTCTTGAGAGGGAACAAAATAGTACCAACGAATCTCAGGAAGCAGGTATTATTAGCAGCTCATGATGGACACCCAGGTGTTGTGGCTATGAAGAGTCGCCTTCGTTCGTTCGTTCGTTCGCCTTCGCCAAGGTTTGGTGGCCGAGAATGGACAAGGACGTGGAATCGGTAGTAAAAAGTTGCAAAGGATACACTCTTGTTAGTAAGCCAAATCCTCCAGTACCAATGAAACGTCGCGAACTTCCATCTGAAGCATGGGTGGATACTGCAATGGATATATTGGATCCGATACCGAATAATGACTATATACTTGTTATTATTGACTACTACAGTATAAGGATGCTATAAGGAGATAAAGATTATCGGAACCATAACAAGCTTGCAGATTATTAAAATTTTGAAAGAACTCTTTAGTCGTTTGGGCTATCCACAATCTCTTACTACGGATAACGGCCGGCAATTTGTAAGTGAAGAGTTTAAATTTTTGTTATACTTGTAATATCAAACTGTTTAATACTGTACCATATTGGTCTCAAATGAACGGAGAAGTGGAACGTCAAAACAGAGATATATTAAAAAGACTCAAAATCAGGTTTAGTGAAAAACGTGATATGAAAGACACACTGTATGAATACCTCATCATGTATAATTCTACTCCTCATTCAGTTACTGGAAAAACTCCGTCAGAACTTTTTTCAAAAGAATGAACAGGGATAACATTCCTACGTTGAAAGATATAATTGAGACGGAAAATGACACGAAAGTTAGAGACAAGGACAAAGTTCAAAAAGAAAAGGGAAAGGAGTATGGAGACCGTAAAAGGAGAGCGGAAAATCCAGAACTGATGGAAGGGGAGAAGGTGTACGTTAAAGAAATGGAGAAGACTAATAAGCTATCAACTAATTTCTATTCTACACCACATGCACTAGAACACTCAGTAGGAGGGGACGTTACAATAAAAAATACGGAAACTGGACAAATATTACGGAGGAATTTGATTCATCTTAAGCGTGTGGAAGGCCAATGGAAATCGGTGGACAAGACTAAAGAAAAGGAAGGTCAGACAATCGAAGATAATGAAACAACACAATGTGAAATATATTGATTTCATCATGCTAGATGAAAAGTTGTTTAATGTCTGAGTCATAGACGAATAAGTAATTTAATTAAATTCCCATATTTTGAGAAATGAAAATTATGATTTGGAAGAGTGTATATCTAACAAAAATAATAATAAATTAAATTCTTGAAAAAGGAAGGGATGTAGTGTTTGTATCTATGGAATAGATATAATACATTGTCTCATGTACTCTTAGTAGAGGGGGTGGCTGTCAACCGGAAATGCGGGCAGTTGTTTTGTACAAAACACCGCGAGTTGGATAGACGCCTGCGCTCGGGGCTGAGAGTAATAGTGAGCCAGTGTTATACCTTTTTACCTTATAGTAATCCTTATTAGTGAGGTATTGATCACGACATGAAGAAAATAAATAAGAACGGAACCTTGCGGTACGCCACTGCTTGATGTAAATTTGTATGACAGAGAGTCGTTTATTTTAGTGTGGAAAAAAACCCTAAACAATAGAAACACGTTTCTATGATGAGGGTAAAGATGCTTAACGCTTCATGATTAAATAGTGTCAATCTGGGACTTTATAACCAAGTATGAATTATAGTTAAGACTAGACCTAGATTATTGGTCTGAAACTAGATTTGAAAAAGAAAAAAATCAAAAGCACTCAAAAAACGTCTTTTTTTAATCATCCAACTGTTTATTTAAAATTAACAATTCACTGAAAGATTTGGCAGATACTTTGTGGTGCAACATTATAATTTAAAAATATGTTTTACTTTACTTTGTAATACACACACACACACACAATATGAGTTATTAAATTACAACTATAGTTTCGAGAGGAGCAGTAGCACTCATAAAAAATACCTAATGGCAAATATTTGTCGTGAGGTTAATAGGGTGAAGTCATAAAAGAGACATATCTTCGAGAGGATAAATTTATCTAGCTAAATTATTATTTTTTCGTAAGATCCGGAAAAAGAGACTAAAAACCAAAATATTTTAAATAAAAAACACAACTAATTTACCAAGTAGAAAAAAAGTTTCGAAAAAAGTCCCAAATGTAATATTTAAAAATTTAATTTAAAATTAAAATTTTTGTCGCTTGATCGCCGAAAAGTGTAAATAATCAAAAAAATACAAATATCTAAGCGACATCAAAAATCATCACAGAAGCATGTAAAAGGGGACCAATCAACGCAGAATTTTTTTTTGATTCCAGTGATACATATATATGTATGTATATATATATACCTCAATATCGGCCAAATTATCACTTGTTCATTTTTTCCTTTCCACCGTCGATATATATTCAATATTTTGGAATTTAAAAATATGGAAACATCAACGGGCGGGAAGGCATTCAAACATGACCAAAAATTATTCATAATCGGTTTAACCCTCGCCATACTATCGAGTATCTTTGTCGAGTCTGGTTTTATTGTTAAAAAAGTGGTTTGAAACGGCTGAGTAACCATGGTTACTTAAAGGCTGGATCAGGCGGGTTCAGATTCTAAAAGAGAAGATTTGGTGATTGAGTCTTATGATGAGCAAGTAATTCAGTAATTGCAATATACTTGCAATTTAAGAACTTTGATTTGAAGAGAAACAAATCATTCATAACTTAGGTCCAGGACTCTTTTAAATTTAAAAGACCTCACTTATTTTTTCCACAACTCGCCACCAGATTGTCACATTTCTTCAACGGTCTTATAGATTCTGGTCATACGATGATGAATGAGAAAAATTTCGCTATTGAAAGAAAATACCAAATTTATAAAAAGTAACATTTTCACTGTTTTCTACATGCCGATCGAGGAGTTCGTATAGGGACCTCGCCCCTCTCCATGGACATAGCTCCATATTATTTTTTATGAAATGAATATGTGACAATGTCAAACCAATACGTTAATACCAATAGATGAGATATGGCCATTGTCCCAGACTGCCTTCGAAAAATGAGATTTCCGGTGACCACTCCTGTTAGGATTCAGATCCTTTAAAATGAAATGGATTATTATTACATATTATATACATGAATGCACGTACTAAATTGAAGGATTTTGAAAAGTACCGATTTGCTAAAAATGGCAATGGTTCAAAATGTAAATTTCGATTTCACGCTATAAAATGACTCGGTGAATTCAAAAATATATTTGTGGGGGGTAACGTCCCATTGACCTACATCAAAAATAATCAGCGCCCTAACAAAAGATGCCCATCCAAAAACGCTGACAGAACGGAATACACATTCGACAGAATCGACAGCGCCACGCTAACCACTCTGCGCCTGCCATCAATCATCATCCTCATCAACGCCTCGCAGACTACTCCACATCTGCATAACACCAGCTGTTCACCGTGACGTCAGCCACCGCACTCAGCTGTCTACAAACACGCTCGTCGCGTCACCGTACCGCTGACGTCAGACCTTCTCAGCTGAGCACAGAGAACTGCATATCCAATTACTCCATTGTAGTCTCGTCCAAATAAAAACTGACTAAAACCGATTGCGCCTTTTCCATAAAGATATTTTTATACAACTTACATAAACAGTGGGAGCCGGAACACGGCCACCCCACATATTCTCAAAATCTTCCTAAGTACTAGTTTTTTCTGATGTAGAAAATACTCGTCAAATTATAAAATAATCGATGAGATATTTTGATTACCCGTCTGGAAAATATGATTTAAAAAATAATATGTTTAATGTTTGAACTGTTGTTTACACTGTAATAAAGTGCTTACTTAAAATTTCTAAAACTCCATTATTCATTTAGAGAATATTCTCTAAGTGTAATTTTGTATACTTCACTTATATATTAAACAAGCTGTTCGTACCCGGCGTTGCACGGGTCAAGGATTAAGTTAAAAAAAAATTTGTGGGGAGAAACAAAGTTTTTATTGGAAAGGTATAGATTTGTATCGAAAATATATCAGTGGGAGGAGAAAAGGTAAATGGGGAGAGAGGAAATATAGCCTATGTTACCTGCCGAGTCCTAAAGAATAAGTTTCCAAATTTTGAGTCCGATCGGGCAAACGGTTCAGATTTGCATCGAAAATATATCGGCGGAGGGGAAGGGTTAAAATAATAGGGGGGAAATGTCGCATATATTACGCGCCGAGTTCTTAAGAATAAGTTTTCAAATTTTGAGTCCGATCGGGCAAACGGTACAGATTTGCATCGAAAATATGTCAGGGGAGGAGAAGGGGAATGAGAATAGGGGGGAAATGTTGCCTATGTTACCCGCCGGGTCCCAAAGTATAAGTATGCAAAATTGGAATCGAATCGGACAAACGGTGTAATTTGTATAGAGAACAGACAAACAGACATTGAGTTTTATAGGCGTAGATACTTTGTATACCTACATTTAAAAAAAATTAACATTTTGGATACGTTATAATTAATCTGTGAATATGTAGAACCAAATAAGTTGGAATTCGCGAACTCAAAATGATATTAAATTTTATTTTTAGTGGGCATAGGGGAAGCCTTGAACTTTGTGGCTTGTACCTTTGCGCCAGCATCCTTCGTCACGCCACTAGGCGCTCTCAGCGTTCTTGTTGCAGCCGTACTGTCTTCTAAGTTCCTGAATGAGAGGCTCGACTTTCTAGGAAAGTTCAGTATTTGGCTTTGATTGTCATCGACTAATGACATACGATAAAACATTTTTTAAATAAGGTTTTTGAATAGCTTCTAACTTCAAGTATTCAAAAACTTCATTCAGAAATCCAACATTGCAGTCCTTTTTACTAAGCCAAAACCTCATTGTTGACGGATATGGTAAAGTTTATTGCTTTCTAACAAATGTATAGTCTTTGGGAGAGTAAAAGTGTGATGTTAATTCAAGACAATGTCTGAACATGATTTGTTTTTAACACTTTTCTTAACGTTTATTTTGTTTTTCAACAGTTCCTTCTGAAAATAATTATAAGCATCTTCCAAGGCCTCACACATACTGTTCTTAGATTTTAAGACTTTGATTTTTTTTAAATATAAATGCGTATACGGAATACGTGTCGCATCAATATTCTTACTATTCTCAAACTAAGCCAAAAGCCTGTGCTATGAAAATAGAACTAACTTACTGGTTTCCTGGAATGGGGCTTGACCCACCGATCACGCTCGCCGAGAACCCACTAGGCGAGCGTCATGACTACTACACCAACAAGTTATTCTTAAATCATACATTTTTATGCTTATTTTATTCTCTTTTCGAAGCTGTATCTGTTTCAATCTTTTACACAACGTTTTAGCATTTTTTTTAAGGCGACCCAGATGTTTGAATTGAGGCGTCTATAAATTTTGGATAAATCTTTTCCTCTTCGACGTTGGCTGAAACATTTTCCGATACTCTCGAATTAATTCCCTCCTAGGAATTTAAGTTTTAAGAGAGTGATGTGAGCATGATGATTAGTTATATATATCAGAACTGAAATGTTCACTGCATAAATACGAATTTTTAGTTGGCCGAAGTTTTTTCGGCGCATGTGTTCTTTGAAGAGAAAATCCGAAATTGTATATATATCATCAGTAAAAAGAAAAAATAATCCCTCCTTGACACATTGTAAATTGAAGATTATGAACGAAAAATGACTATAATATTAAAAATAATACATCAATAACCGCTTACCCTTGAAAACGAAAGCCACAATTTGGATTCCAAACATTTGTGCATCCATATGCACTGCAAGACTTAACCATTTTTGAATATTTAATAATTATGGTACGGCAGAATTACAAAATATCACACGGCTATGTATTGTATGAAGCGGAGACTATAGAAAAGAAAAGTAATACCTTAGTTCACCACTACACTACTCGCACACAAGGAAAGAAATTATTGCGTGCAAAAGTTCGATACCTACCACTCCATTTGGATTTATCCATAGCCATCTTAATAACAAGCCGTGCACATAAATTTGGCAACCTTGTAAATGGAACCTTACGTGGTCCGGTTATGACAGTATGCGAATTCAAAAAGAAAGCAAATAAATTAATAATTTTAGACGTGAATGCGTTGGTTTATGTTTAAATAACCTTAAATATGTTAATTACTTACTGTACGAAATAAAAGCGTATCATGTATCATAATTGTTCGATCTTTATGAACATGACCAGATGTCACTGAACACATCCACCTTTCCTACATCTTTTCATAGCGCACGCTCTACCAAAATCTATTTTCTATGATTCTGTAATTCTTTAAAACTGCCTTTACTGCTTAAGTTATGTGTGTCCAGTTTGCGTGAAAGTAAAACCTTCTGATAAGGAATAAGGTGCCATAAGAATTCAAGATCCACTGCTTTTTTGATAAGGGAGAAACCCAGTGCTATGCTTACTTCGACCTGGATCAAAGAAAGAAGGTAAGAGCGTGCTTCCCTTTATTGACCACTAACCTCTGCAGAAACCTGTCCCATTTCCCAATAACTTATCCAATCCGTATTCCGTGTTCATACAATACAATTATTAACAATTAATGGGATACTAAATTTTTTTTTTTAAATAAAATTTATTTCAAACCTTTACAAAGAAAATTATACAAAACTTTAAAAACTAACATATTTTTATTAACAATTTGTGAATAAACATAATAAAGAACCATTTCTTACACTATTCTACATATTTAGAGACCATATCAATAAACAAAATCTTATTTATAAATAATATGTATACAAATTTAAATATTCTGTAGGAATATTTTTCTTACATTTTTTAAAAAAAAATGACATACATAAACATAATTTGACGCACCATTTGTTGAAGAATCAAGCGATAGTTCAGAAGAAAAATATTTTGGATATTTACATTTTAACAGATTCAAAATTTAGAAATAAAAAAAATGAACAAATTAATTTGACAGAATATGAAAGAAAATTATTTTTAAAAATATTAGGAAAAATTCAGGAAACATATTTTGGATATATACGTTCCAAAAGAACCCGTTGAATTGATTTTATTTTTGCAAGTTTAAAATAAAAGGAAAAATGGAATTTATTTGGAAGTTTCCTAAAAATAAAAAATTTATGAAATTTCAAATTATAAGCGTTCAATGTCCGTTTGTTTGTTTTCTTATCTACTAAAAACACATTATTTCTATTTTTGTATAGTTTTTTTAAACTATATTAGCAAAAATACCTGCCGTCGTCGCAAACATCTTCTTATTAGAAATACCGCAGACACATTTATTATTCATATCTATATAATAATTATCTGATTAGCAACAATTCATGACGCAACACCCACTTTAAGTCACTTGCAGTAAGAAATAAATTAGCAATGAAAACATGAAAGTAATTTCTACTCAGTGTGCTTAAGCACATGTTGTTTTAAGCCTGATTTCCGATTGCAGGAATAATCGCACTGCGAACAAGAGAATAATTTCTCTCCAGTGTGCTTAAGCGTATGATCTTTTAAGCGTGATTTCCGATTAAATGAATAATCGCACTGCGAACATAAAAATAATTTTTTTCCAGTGTGCTTAAGCGCATGTCTTTTTAAATATGATTTCTGATTACATGAATAATCGCACTGCGAACATGAAAATAATTTCTCTCCAGTGTGCTTAAGCGTATGATCTTTTAAGCGTGATTTCCGATTAAATGAATAATCGCACTGCGAACATAAAAATTTTTTTTTTCCAGTGTGCTTAAGCGCATGTCCTTTTAAACATGATTTCAGATTACTTGAATACTCGCACTGCAAACATGAAAATAATTTCTCTCCGGTGTGCTTAAGCACATGTACTTTTAATTGTGATTTCTGATTGCAAGAATAATCGCACTGCGAACATGAAAATAATTTTTCTCCAGAGTGCTTAAGCACATGTACTTTTAATTGTGATTTCTGATTGCAAGAATAATCGCACTGCGAACATGAAAATAATTTTTCTCCAGAGTGCTTAAGCGCATGTAGTTTAAAGTTTTTTTTCAGATTACATGAATAATCGCACTTCGAACATGAAAATAATTTTTCTCCAGTGTGCTTAAGCGCATGTCGTTTTAAGTCTGATTTCCGATTGCAGGAATAATTGCACTGCAAACATGAAAATAATTTTTCTCCAGAGTGCTTAAGCGCATGTTGATTTAAGTTTGATTTCTGATAGCAGGAATAATCGCACTGCAAACATGAAAATAATTTCTCTCCAGTGTGCTTAAGCGTATGATCTTTTAAGCGTGATTTCCGATTAAATGAATAATCGCACTGCGAACATAAAAATTTTTTTTTTCCAGTGTGCTTAAGCGCATGTCCTTTTAAACATGATTTCAGATTACTTGAATACTCGCACTGCAAACATGAAAATAATTTCTCTCCGGTGTGCTTAAGCACATGTACTTTTAATTGTGATTTCTGATTGCAAGAATAATCGCACTGCGAACATGAAAATAATTTTTCTCCAGAGTGCTTAAGCACATGTACTTTTAATTGTGATTTCTGATTGCAAGAATAATCGCACTGCGAACATGAAAATAATTTTTCTCCAGAGTGCTTAAGCGCATGTAGTTTAAAGTTTTTTTTCAGATTACATGAATAATCGCACTTCGAACATGAAAATAATTTTTCTCCAGTGTGCTTAAGCGCATGTCGTTTTAAGTCTGATTTCCGATTGCAGGAATAATCGCACTGCGAACATGAAAATAATTTTTCTCCAGTGTGCTTAAGCGCATGTTGTTTTAAGTCTGATTTCCGATTGCAGGAATAATCGCACTGCAAACATGAAAATAATTTTTCTCCAGAGTGCTTAAGCGCATGTTGATTTAAGTTTGATTTCTGATAGCAGGAATAATCGCACTGCAAACATGAAAATAATTTCTCTCCAGTGTGCTTAAGCGTATGATATTTTAAGCGTGATTTCCAATTACATGAATAATCGCACTGCGAACATGAAAATAATTTTTCTCCAGTGTGCTCAAGCACATGTAGTTCGAAGTTTTTTTTCCGATTACATGAATAATCACACTGCGAACATGAGAATAATTTCTCTCCAGTGTGCTTAAGCGTATGTTCATTTAAACGTGATTTCCGATTGCAGGAATAATAACACTGCGAACATGAGAATACTTTCTCTCCAGTGTGCTTAAGCGTATGTTCATTTAAACGTGATTTCAGATTACATGAATAATCACACAGCGAACATGAAAATAATTTTTCTCCAGTGTGCTTAAGCGCATGTCGATTTAAGTCCGATTTCCGATTGCAGGAATAATCGCACTGCGAACAAGAAAATAATTTCTCTCCGGTGTGCTTATGCACATGTAGTTTTAATTGTGATTTCTGATTGCACGAATAAGCGCACTGCGAACATGAAAATAATTTCTTTTCATTGTGCTTAAGTACGTGTTTTTTTAAATATGATTTCTGATTACATGAATAATCGCACTGCGCACATGAAAAAAGTATCTTCCCAATATGTGAGAGTCCGTGAATTCTAAAGGAAGCTTTCTGCTTGCTCGTGTACGGGCACTGAGAACATAAAAACATCTTCTTACCTGCGGAAGGAAGTGTGCACCTTTCGAACGTTTTTTTACCTTTCATGGGCTTTTTTTGAAGCTTTTCATGGGTTTGCGATGACTCAGTTGGATATTCCGAAAAGAAATTTTGTATTCTGAAGATATCTGCAATGAAAAATTGCTTTAATTAAGAAAAGTGTGGCTTTTGACAGTGAGAGGGAATGAATGCACGAGAATAAAAGATTTGTACACTTCTTTTAAGAGAAGAGTCAACTCTGGTGTGAAGGAAAGGAAAGAGCGGCGATCAATAGAGGAAGGTGTAAAAATGCCTAAAAAATTTCCGAAACAATATTTTTTTGATGGGAGTTGAGAAATCCCGATATAGCACGGAAAGCTAAGAAGTTCATGAAATAGAAGTCTCACAGAGACGAAACTATTTATATGAGAAACGTGTATGATGTTCATTTAATATGATGGCATATATATTATGACTTAAGTATTAGAAAACTTATTAGACTTAAACATGTCCGTTTCGGAACGGAGCACAACATAACCCTAATTATCTTATTTATACTATTAAATAAATATTAACGATTATTTGTAATACCAGCTCAATACCTCAGAAACATCCGAAACAATACAACAACCATAGATAAAAATGTTTTTTCATAAACAATCGGGAATATTCTGTAAGGTAATGGTTACGTCATTCTGCCTCCCATGGCTTCCGTCGGCCGGGCACTTGTGAGTTATGAGACGTCAAAATACTACGGTTGTTTATAAAATGACGACACACTTAGTATTATCGCGTTCGCATTGCATAAGAAATGTAATTAAAAATATTATAGAACATTTTCAAACCGTTATACTTCATTAAAACGCAAATTTGACTGGGATCACTTTTTACCCCCCTCCGGCCACTGATCCTCTATTCCATCTTCCGGTTCCCGAAGGTTAATAAATATCAAATTTTCGTCACAGATTTAAAAATTTGATAAGTTATATCTATAGTTAACATTAATTTATGCAAAACATAGATAAAATAGAGAAATATAATGAACAGAGGATCTTTGGATTTTCGCAAAAGCTTGATTTTAGGTAGGTTAAATTATTTAAAAAATATATCACGATCCTTTCTATTTGATACATTAATGGATTTTGTGTTTTCATATTGTTGTGTTGACGAAACAGTTTCTCATAAAATGTTCAATTAAAATGTATTTTTAGGTTAGTTCGATTAGAAAAAAATAACTTTAATTAAAATGATTTTTAGGTAAGGCTTGTTATGTTGGTTAAGTTAGGTTTAGTTGAAGAAAAAAACATCAAGTAGATTAGGTTTATTTGTACAATTCATTAATTTTCAGGTACATGGATGACGAGTTTTTGGATATTTTCGATGAAGACTAATCAATTTTTTGCAAAATGCGCCTTTTGAAAAAATCTCAGAATTCACTATTTCTTAAGATTTTTTGTTGTGTATGGTTTGCATCTTTCGTTTACATGGATATAGTGATTTAATTAAATATCAAAATGTTTGGTGAAAATGACCAAACTTTAGTCTAATACTTTTAACTTTGTGATGTGTTGAGGTTATGGTTCCGGTGTCTATGGTAGGAACGCCATGGCGGCATTGTGTGATCGGCAGTTGACTTGTAAGTGTGTCTACGATTAGTGAATATATGTTAGTGAATAAAGGTTTACAACTTATACACGTGTTTACCTGTTTACCCTCCAAACAAGAAAACATAACACACTTAAACAAGCCCTCGAAAAGAACTGGATTCAAACTGTAAATTACAAATATACCCTATTTTGCTTTCACCCATCTTTAACGGTCACATCGGGTGCGTGCATTTCACATCACTGAGAATAAATAAACAATGAAGCAACTACTCACCGGCGCGCTGGTCGGCCTTCCTGGAGTACTCCGAGTACTCCTGCTTGATGTCGGGAAGCCATATGTCTACCTCCGTGTAGGGCGCTCCACCGCCCGCTCCTTCATCGCCGCTCCCGGCTGCAGACCCTGGCCCAGGAAAAAATAGGAGATTAGGTTTAATTGCACAATTCAATAATTTCCAGGCTGACGAGTTTTAGGATATTTTCGATGAAGACTAAACATTTTTTTGCAAAATCCGCCTTTTGAAAAGATCTTAAAATTGACAATTTCTTTACATTTTTTGTTGTCTATGGTTTGCATCTTTCGTTTACATGGATATAGTTATCTTCTTTATTCTGTGGATATAAGTCAATGATATAATAAACTGTAGGTACGTTACAAGCGTGAAATCGTGGCATGTCAAAAATAAGGTAATTGCCTTACTTGCATTCGTTATCGAACGGACCTTCTTTGTGATCGGACGCGACGGTACGCCGAAAAAAGAGTCCCGGGGGAAAAGAACAGAGTATCGTACACTATTATAAGATTGTTTATGTTATTTTAGTCACCGTGACTTCAAATTACCAGATTTTTCTACATTTGCACATTTGAAATCAGGATAGTATGGGAATAACGTGTCTATTTATAATACATCAATGGATATAGTGATTTATCAAATATGAAAATGTTTGGTGAAAATGACCAAACTTTAGAGTCTAATACTTTTAACACTGAAACAAGCCCTCGAATAGAACTGGATCCAATCTGTAAATTACAAATATGCCCTATTTTCCTTTCATCCATCTTTAACGGTCACACCGGGTGCGTGCACTTCACATCACTGAGAATAAATAAACAATGAAGCAACTACTCACCGGCGCGCTGGTCGGCCTTCCTGGAGAACTCTGAGCACTCCTGCTTGATGTCGGGAAGCCATACGTCTACCTCCGTGCAGGGCGCTCCACCACCCTCTCCTTCATCGCCGCTCCCGGCCGCAGACCCTGGCTCGGGCTTGATGGCAGGAACTTCTTGATCAGCATTGTTCATGATTTTAGCGCATTCCAAGCAGCACAAGACGCGATTGTCAAACGGCGATTATCAAATGGCAGTCGACCATAGACCACAGAATATAGACCAAAATAGAATGGCAACTGATATTTGCAAAGTGACATCTTGCGACTTTGGGAGATATTATTATTTATTTATATATTTGTCCTTTTTTCTTTATTTATTTATTTATTCATTTAAATTAAATAAATATTTCGACCTATCCTGAAAATAGCAATATTGCTATTTCTGTATTTTGACAGTTATTGTATAACATTATAATGCTGTTAATTTTAACGTTTTAAGTTTGACAGGTTTGAAATTAACGAATTCAATTAATCAGATAAGCTCTAAAACGTAAACAAACGCTAAGTTATTCACATATTATGAATAACTTATTTTACTTTCGTTTATTTACGTTTTAGAGCTTTCTGATTGATTGAATTCATTAATTTCAAATCTGTCAAACTTAAAATGTCAAAATTAACTGCATTACAATGTTATAAAATAACTGTCAAGATACAGAAATAGCAATATTACAATTTTCAGAATACGGCTGTTTGTTTCTGAAAATGAAAATAAGGTTTAACAATAAAAGATGGTACATTTAATTAAAAATGTATTATCCGCCAATTCTATAATAAGAGTCAGAAAAAGAATTGGCAAAGAAAACTGACAATTATTTTTAAATTAGTCAATATTGTTACAGAATATTTTTTAAATTTTACACACTACCTCTCTGTAAAAGAAAAATCTCATGTTTAGAGAAGGAATATGTTTACATAATGAACATAATTTCAGATTAAAATACATGATTTTGTTTTAAAAACAATGTTCATATTTAAAATTCATTCAATTCAAAAACATAGAATTAATATTTTTTTAAATACCAAAACTCGCATAGAAAATAAAAATTCAATATTATATATTTTGTAATTATTAATATTTTAGAAAATAAAATGTAACATTGATCAGTAAATAATTTACACCACAAGCTACCATTTTAATAGGTAAAGGAAATCAATGATTTGTGATGATTATACAAAATAAGATTACACTTCGTATTCATGTGGTAGTCAATTTTCATTGCCTGTTAATAATATTACTAATATTATTTAAGTGATGTGATAAAAAAATGTAACATTCAAATAATATATTTTTTAGATTCAGAATGATTGTTTTAAGTACAAATATACAAAGGAAAAATTCAACGAATATTGATTTAAAAAAAACATTGCAATAAATTCCTACCCAATTCGATATAAAATATTTGGGAGCAATTATAAATCATAAACTAAACTTTACATTGAACACAAAATATGTAACAAAAAATAGCAAAATGAATTTCACCCTTGGAAAGAATCAGAAGAGATCAAAACAGAATTGTGCAAAAATATATTATATAACGCAATAATTGTCCCCCACATCAACTACTGCGGCAGTATACTTCTGGGTTGCAGTATATTTCTGGGGGCAGTATATTTCTGGGTTGAAGAAGAATTGAAAAAATAACAATACTCGAAAAGAAAGCATTAAGAATTATACTAAAAATAAATCAATACACAAGAATTAAAGTGGTGCTAGAAAGTTTACCAATAATAGACAAATAATTAAATTAAATTCTATTTCTACTTACATATAAAATTAATAATGGATACAACATCTTTGAAGAATTAAGAAAAAAACAAACACAAACATGACCACTGCACAAGAGAAGATGAAAAGATTAAATTAAAAAAAATCACAAGTTTCAATCATGCACAGTGCTATATATAAAACTACTACTACAACGAAACTATACATAAAACTACCAGGGATATTAGAGATGTAAATAATATAACAACTTTAAGAGGAAACTAAAAAAATATGTGATACTTTAGTTAGAATAAAATTTTAAATAATTATATGTAATGCTGTATATATAAAGAAATATAAAATTATTATATTTCCTATTTAAAGAATAAATTTTTAAAATAATAAAAAAAGGTTAGGAATATCATCTAAATGATCAAAAGTGTGAAGATATGATAAACAGAGTACATTCTAATGGGTTGACAGTATTTTCAACGATTCTTACACACATATACATAATAATTATTCTGGATACACAACAAAAGTATTCTTTTCAATTGTCATTTTACACTTCAATGTTCAGAATAATTATTTTCAATTAAATAAGCGTATACCAGAACAGATATCAATAAGACATCATTTACAATGCATTGCAAATAATATAACCGGTCAGTAAGATCAAACGGTTTGAAACTAAAAAAGTAGAACAAATGATTTAATATTTTTTATGCTTATAGCGTTAAAAACCACACATATTATTTTTAAACGTCTAATGATTTCGATACTGTATTATATCTTCATCAGGACCATCGGACAATAACTTCCATAAATTTAATTTGTAAGGAAAAAAGGCAAA
Organism: Agrypnia vestita; assembly: GCA_016648135.1. Lineage (NCBI taxonomy): Eukaryota > Metazoa > Arthropoda > Insecta > Trichoptera > Phryganeidae > Agrypnia > Agrypnia vestita. Next base: position 91,889 of record JADDOH010000573.1, read on the forward strand.
CAGTGTTAATGATCGCAAAATTATACGGCTTTCTCAAAATTCACAAAGGAAACAGCCCCATCAGATCAGCAGTATCCCAATGTAAAGCAATTCCCCAACATTCAATATAACTTCATTCATTACAAAAATATTAAATAACTCCAACGTATTTAAACTAAAGTATACAATTAAAATTTCATGTAGTCAATATCTTAAAAGATATTGTCCTGATGAATGAAAAGTTAGTATCATTTGATATTGCAAGATCATTCATTAATATTCCCATTCAGGAAAGCAAAACACTAATTTTAGATATACTAAAAACACCAGATTTGTCGGAAGGTCTAAATGATTTATCTCTTTTATAAAACCTTGTCTCAATCAAAATATAATAAAATAGTTATATTATGCTGTACCCATTGATAAACCTTATAAGCAAATATAAGGTTTATCGATGGGTGCATGTGAGGCAATCCAAATCCTTGCAATATTCAAAAAATTCTAAAACAAATAATTGAAAATCAATTTGATGAAGAAATTTATAACATCTAACGCCGATATCTCAAAACTGCATTTTGCACTTAATACACTAAAGTACTCATGGTTCGATATTATTATGCACATTATTTTTACATTTCTAATAATATTTTACAAAGTCCACTGTCTGTGAAGCCTCGTTGTCGATGCTTACATCTGCATGGATTTTTAAGAATGCTGCTACAGACTGGTTAGGCAGCAACGCTTGCTTTCTTCTTCTTCTTCTTCTTGATTTTAACCTTAAAAATAATACAATCTGTTAAATTTGACAACGCTGGAAAATGACAGACGAGTGTGTCCATTTTTAACTAAATTTTATTAACAATTAAATTAAATTAATGGGTATTAACAATTAAATTAAATTAACAAGTGTGGGAGAGAGTGTCCATCATTAATTAAATGTTATTAACATAAACATACTTTAACTAAATTATTTATTTTGTAAATTTATTTATGAAAGTACTTAGTTTAATATTTTAGTACTGTTATTTAAATTTATTTTATTAATGTTGTAAACATTTATTAATGTATGTATTGTGTATTAAAAAAAATACAACACAAGCAATCATCATTTAAAAAAAAAATTGTTATAGATTATAGTTGTATATTCTTACCCTTATCTCCTTTGCTGGAACAGATTCCATTGAGATATTCATCCGTCACACCAATATTCATCTCCTTGGACTTGAATCTGTAGACAATAATTTTACTTATCATTTACACATGTCAGTGGGAAGTTCTGTTCTTTCTAAAACTAGCAGTGAAATAATAATAACTCTTAATTAATAATTGTATGCATGTTATACAAAGTTAGTAGTAATAATAATTAACCATATTTTTTTTTTGTATTTTAATCATACGGAAAACTTAGACAAATGAGTCAACAGTATTGAGATTTTATGGGAAACATAGCCTGTAAATTTATAGGAAACAAGATTTTGGAAGGGATAAAATAATACATAAAATCTAGAATTCGGTTAATTTTAAATTAGTAATCCTCTGTGACTACATTCAAAACAATTTTTTGGATATTGCTGCCTTCGCTTTTATACCCTATGTAAATTAGTTTTCCTTTGTAAAATAACTTTTTCTAATAAACTTTCAAACACAATTATAATAAAACATTCCAAATATAATTAATATAAATATAAAATACAATCACTCACGCGTATTTTCGGTTTCAGTATGACAGTTCAAAAGGACGATAAAATATTTCGTTTTTGTAGCAAATATCCTTTGTGAAATGTCAATATTCAGTTTCATATCGAAACAAACATATTCTCAGAGGATGTCAATGTCGGAGGCGGTGACGTGGTAGCGGGATTGTAAAAAAATAAACAAGCAAAATCGCCACAAAATAAAAACATATTTGATATTAATTGAAAAATTAAAATGGCGTCGCAAATTGTGAACAATGTAACCAATTTGAAAATTTTGCGAAATCAACATTAATACCATTACAATAATTGTTAAAATAGTTGGCAAGGGTAGGTAAGTACTGACACCAAATTAGAACCGCCGAAAAATGAAATTTAAAAAATTCCCAACAACGAATTGATGCCAACATAATGGAATCGAAACTTTATGGATAGAGTGCGCAGGCCCTGCCATAGACACGAGCGGTGCATAGACGAATTATCGTATTAATTCCACAGAATATAGACCAAAAATAAAATGGCAACTTATATTTGCAAAGTGACATCTTGCGTCTTTGGAAAAAGTTATTATTTATTTATATATTTGTCCTTCTTCCTTTATTTATTTTAATTAAATAAACATTTCGACCATATTCTGAAAATATAATCGTAATATTGCTATTTCTAAATGTATCCTAATTGTGTTATAGTTGTTGTTTCTAGACGCCAGGGATTTTCTATAAGCAACAAACAATTCTTGATGCAACGTAAGTCATGAAATCTGCTCTTAAATTCCCTGGCTAAGGCAGCTAAGTACTTCAAAAATGTATAGTTTTCTTGAGAAATATATATATCATCTTGCTTAGCTTTTGTTAAGGTTGGAAAGTTATGCAATTCTTGGGTCTGTATTTCTTCGTAATAGATATTTAATTTATCCTCAAAAGCAAATATTTTATTTGCCATCCGCGAAATAATTTTATTTTCACCCTGTAAGCCACGATTGAGCTCCAAGTTTTTCTGTGATGTCGCACAGAAAATCTAACATACACCACCATCCATCATTATCAAGTTCACTGTAAATTTAATTGTTTTGTTGTTAAAACAAAATAATTTCTTGCCTTAATAAAAAAAACCGTTCAAGAACTTTTCCTCGACTTAGCCATCTCACCGAGGTATGTAAAAGAACATTGCTATTCAATTCTTCCGAAAGACTTCTAAATTTTCTGTGGTTCAGTTCTCTTGCCCGGATATAATTCACTATACTTATTACAGTCTTCATTACGGCGTCTATTTCGGAAATGGAGATACGTGCTGCTAAGATCTCTTGGTGTATGATGCAGTGAAAAGATAAGAGATTTGTTATACTATATTTCTTTTTAATAGAGTAACAAATTCCATTTCAGATCCGGTCACCGAAGGACATCCATCCGTGCACACACAAATCAATTTTTTTATATTGATTTCATTGTTCTGTAGAAATGTGCTAATATATCGAGATAGTCCATGCCTCTGGTTTGATTTTTTATAAGAAGAAACTTCAAAAAATCTTGGTGAATAGAATTTTGTCTGGTACAGTATCTAACGAAAACGGAACATTGTGATGTTGCTGAAATATCAGTGCTAGAGTCAAAGGCCAAACTAAAATATGAACTACCTATGAGATGGCAAAAGTGCTTAGATAGCAATGGTACATACTTTGATTAAATAAATATATTATAATTAAAAAAAATCGGCTTTCTGTTCCTCCCATACCAAACGCCAATTTCATATGTAAGGACCTAATATTACCTTGCGGGTCCCATAGACTATGTTAGATTATCAGCAAGGTTTAGTTTTGTATAAATTAACATGATTTACGTCTCAAAAAGACGATGAAACCATTTTTACGATTTTTTATGTCGGAGCAAAGTGCTTTCTGCCAATCGTCAGACTGATTATTACCAAAATTCACTCAGAGATGGCGCGAGCGCTGAAATCGGCAAAGCAAGCTTTGTGATTGGCTGATTGTTTTACGATGGAGTTATGGACGGGATTTTGTAATTTGGCTATATAAACAGTTTCATAACGGCGAGCAATTCAGTACACCTGAAGGTGCTTTAAGAGCTTATCGGACCACTTTTACCAGTCTTTCATTTCTCTCTACCTACAACGACCCTGCTGACTACTTGGACTTTCTCTGGATCTTCTTTGGCCCTTTTAAGACAAACTCTACTACACCGGCGTTTCTAGATTGGTTTTATACGACTTTGCCATCTGAAACTTTCGGTGCGTTTCTTCGAGTTTGGGCACGTGGAACCACACTATCTTTTGCGTGTTCCTGTGCGGAACAAATATCGTATTTCAATATTTTCGTTCTAAATATTACGACGTGAAGTTCTGTTGCTCCCAACAGAACTCCTCGTCGCCACCAGCTTCGCTCAGTCGGAGAAGAATCGGACTCACCTTACTTCCACAATTTGAACTCAGGGTACTTCCGGTGTCGTGTACGCTGCACTTCAGCTGTCTCTCACTTTAACTTATTTTATGTTGCAACAGTTCAATGACTAGGGTAATACAACGAAACATTATTTAGATGAAGGGGAATTTATTCAAATGAATTTTAAACAGAAATTAATAATGCCACAGAAGGTGACAATTTTTTTATGAAGTGTTTTTGGGAATTTTGCACATTGAAACCCTTTTCTTTACAATAAATTGAGGTGAAGATTTAATTTACCACGCCTCGACATCAGCGCTAGCGGCCGCGTCATACAAGGAGGGAAAAGACAGTGGAACTAAATACTTTTATACTACTGGCGGTGACGCAGCGCAGGTGTCGGTGCGTGGTATTCACATTCTGCAAATTAATGAACATCTGGGCAAAATTTCTATATCACATTTAAAACAATGAAGCTACAATAGTCTGGCACAAACACCGCTTCCGCACGTGCTTAGCAATGTTCCTTTTTTCTAAAACCGCTCGACCTGATGCACATGTTCTTGTATTTACGGAGTCAGATAACACGCAGCTCGCTCCAGGCGTGATGTGAAATTGATTATTAGAGAGAATTTGAATACCAGGCAAGTCGTGGTCTTTATTTTGCTGGCCTCGCATCTGAGGAGGATTGCTCCCTTAAGGGTCCAGAGAACAACCCCGCCCCGAGGCTTTGGGCGGCCGATGCAGATGATTACCGGAACATCACCTCTGCAGCTGCCCCCCAGGCGTTGCAATGGATTCACCTTTCACTCCATGCTGCGTCACCTGGCCATGGCGCGAAGCGCTCCCGTGGAAAAACCCTCTATTAACACGAGGGTTCACCGAAAGGTTCACATCTCGCGTGCTGAAGTGTCAGATTCCGACTGCGCCATTTTGTAATCTCGTCCCCGCCGTTCGCGACCGCTGTGAAACTATCTGCAGTAGACCAAAGACATTATTCTGTTCCATAGAGTATTTGCTGTACCTACGCCGTTAGAAATCAATTTTTGGTGCAGATAGTTGGTGCGGGGATCGATAAATTCATTTCTTCAGAGGTTTCGCGAAGAGGTGTGACGAACAAAGGTTGCTACGTCACATTATATCAAAGAATATAAAATTACTAAATTATAACAATTTTTTATTAAAAAAAAAAACGCAGATAAATAACACAATTAATGCGCGGTTCGAAGACGACATTTGGAATGAATATTTGTCCAGTTTGCGCGGGAAATGAGGTTACTTGACAAACAGAACCCGTTCATTCATTCAAAAACTTCATATAAAACCAAAAATAATAAATAACTTCATATAAAACAATAATAGTAAAAACCTTCATGTTACGGACAGGACAAGACCTGCCCGTACCATCAGGCAACAGAACACTCGAGTTCTGTATGCGAAGCAGAGCGGAAACTGTACTCTCCACAAAGGCCCCTTTCAGGGCCGCTGCCGATAGCCGCCCCGGTTGGGGGTGGGTACCGTGCCGAAGACGGCGCGCGAGTTTTCGGCTGCGGTGGTCGCTTTCGATCGTGGCGGGCGTCAGGCGGCGGCAACCGAGAAGGGGGGAAGCGAATTGGGAGGAAGTAGCTTCATAAAATCACATCTCGCTGGGAGCAATAAAAATGCGTGCACGACATGGGCTGAGATGTATATGTTTTTTGCTGAGAAATGTTATATGAAAATCTTAATTTTCAGATTTTTTAACATCTCAGAGTTTCTAAAAATTATGGAATTTATTGAATTGTTTCAGCGATCTCAATGAGACTGAATCACAATTGTAAGTAATAAAAATGTCGCATTTCATTGCTCCAAGTAGAAGAGAGAGCGCGGGACACACCTAAAGAGCATTGATGCCTGGTTGCCATGACAACCGGGTATCATCATCATCAGCACTTGGTCGGCCCCGAGTCCGACAGGTCTGGAACTCGCAATTAAAAATATGAATCGAGAGAATTATGCTCTCGGAAAGTAAAATTACGCCTCGCTTTGAACATGTAAATGTGTTGTACAGCGTGATCCAGACATGTCTTTCATACTGGCATAATATTGTATTATAAATGCTAATGAATATCTGATTTCAGAATTTGGAATTCCTTGTTGAAATCCAGGAGCTTGACAGAATTGCATCATGACTGTATGTAAAAATGGAATGTCACATTTTATTGTTCAATAAAGAGAAAGCGGGAGGTATTTTTATTTTGCGTAAGACGCAAGTTTGCCCTATTATCTGAACCATTTTGGTTGAACACTGAAAGTAAAGTCATTTTAAAATCCCGGCAAAATCAGTTGCCGGTCACTTTGAGGAAATTACATGGTCAAAAATATTTTATAAAATTTACCTGAAATAAAGAGTTGTCAAGTAAATTCACACACACACAGCGCGATATAGTGAGTTATCGGCAGTTTATATGGTAAAAAACACATTTTTTCTGATAATTGAATATTTTATGGAAATTAATCAAAGTGAGATTGCCGCTCTCACAGACTTAAAATCAAACTGAAACCTTTTTTATAGTGTTCTCAACGAGAATACTTCTTAAGTTAATGTGCTTTACGCATGTAAAGTTGTACCGGGACGCCGGAGAAAACTAAATGAGAAAGTTTTCTCCGCGGCCCCCCTTTTGAAGGCATATCGCGCAGGTAATATTTACCTGACAGACTTGAAAATATTACTACAAGACGCGCCCAGTCAATACCTATCCATTGGTAATGCTAAGACACCGATAAACATTTGGTCACTAATTTTTTACTGAATTTAATCTGACCACCACTGAGGTGAAATTTTGCCGAAATCACAAGAGTAGAAATAACTTCTGACAGAAGTGTCCAATCTTGATGAATTTTTTTGCATCATGATCGCAAAGTAAATACCTATTCAGAGAGTATACACATGCCTATATAGGCTCATTTTTGACTTGGAAGAAAAATTGACCTTTTGAACTTTTCTTAAAAACGCAATAAGTATTAAAAACCACTTTTTCCATAGACGAAAGTGGTATCAAAATACTCGTTAGGGCGAGTACTATGCAGTAATTATGGAAAGCATCGCGTAACGAACGCCAGTCAAGATTCAAACCACGGCGACAGAGAGGGGAGATTTTGCCCACTCTGATTGGGTTACGTAATATGCTGTTGCATCATATTTTGTAAATCTCTGAGAATGTTATAAAATAAAAGGTTTTGTAAAGCGGTCACCTGTTACACATTCACGTGTGATGATTTAAACGCTGTCGGGCCACTTTCATCTGCATTTTATTTATCTCCCGATACCTATTGGAGAATTCTGCTGGGACCTGACTACTGCAGTGAATCTACGATCCAGCCTCCGCGATCTTCGGCGCCCCTGGCTGAGAATTTTGGACGACGGCCGGCGCTTCTCTATGACGAATTTCGCATCACAGCGAAAATATGCTGTTTAACACGAGACACCCGTGCTGTATTTCTCCGGCCACTACTACGCTTCTTGGCCGACGGAGCGGACTCAGCGGACCGCCCTGTGTTTTTGTTTGTTCTGTGCGGAACACTTCATATAAAACCAATAATAATAAAATAGGCCAAATTCCCATACGTATCTAGGGAGCGCAGATCTGCGCTCCGGCACATAGAGGGTACAAAAGTTTTCGCGCAGATCTGCGCTCCGGCACCCGACCGGTTAAAATCATGTCGGTTGAGATGATTTCAAAAGGTTCCTCTTCCTCTGTTTAAATTGTGTGTCAATTTCAACAACTATATCGTATTTATTTTCAAAAATAAAAAATATGGTCTTAGAAATAAAATGATCTGGGCAAGCGGGTAAATATTTTCTTTACTCTTTGTGTAAACACAACCAGTGAAGAATGTTCTTAGGTTTTCACGGCCACTCAGAATCTTAACGTTTGTGTTTACTGGGGTATTATGCCGTGTTGTTACGACCTTTCGGGCCGACGTTTCGGATCCCATTGCAGGGTCCATCATCAGGGCTGATGTGTTGTCTTGAATGTTGGTGATGTGGTTAAGTATCGGCTTGCAATACCGTGCCGAAGTCATGATGTGTTGTATTGTGTTGTATGTATGATTCATCTGTTGTCTGATCACTATCTCTGCGGAGTCTGCGACGAGAATGACTTTGAAGCGCCGGATACCAAGATGTTTTTAATTTGAGACCATCATCTCTATTAATGTTTATCGGATGCTTGTAGATTTCTAGTGCTTCCTTGATAAGACGCGCATGGTGACTCTTAGGCTTTCCAAGGATTTTCGGTTCGAATGCAAAATGATGGCCGGTATCCAGAAAATGCTCAGCCAGTGCTGATTTTTCTGGATGACCGAGTTTGCATGCCCGTTTGTGCTCGTTGACCCTTTTGGAAATTGTACGCGCCGTTTGCCCCACGTATACTTTATCGCAGTCTTGACAATCGAGTCTATACACACCGTCTGTTTCTAAGCGATCTCGATCCTTCGCTGATCTCAACATATCCTTAATTTTGAAGTTGGTACCAAAAACTGTCTTAATGTCTCTTTTCTTGAGAGCTCTGGCAATTCTGTCTGTAACGCTTTGGACAAAAGGCAGAAAGGCGATGCCTTTGCATTCAGGTTCTGTATGTTTTTCAGGGCGAACAGACCTCGTATTTATGACGCGTTGTATCTGTCGCTTCTGGTAACCATTGCCTTCCAGTGCGTCGCTGAGTGTTATCATTTCCTCCTGTAGATATTCATCTTGGCATATCCTTTTGGCCCTCGTGGCCAAAGTGTTGATGAGACCTTTTTTTTGAGCAGGATGGTGGTGGGAGTTCGCATGTAGATAACGTTTTGTATGTGTAGGCTTCCTATAAACTCTGTGTCCGAAACTCCCATCGGCTTTCTTTTTTATTTCAACATCAAGAAAAGGCAGCACGTTGTCTTTCTCTATCTCCATGGTGAACTTCAGGTTCTTATGTAGTGAATTAAGGTGTTCCAAAAAATCACCTAGTTTGTCTTCACCATGCGGCCAGATTGCAAACACGTCATCGACGCATCTCCACCAGACCTTCGGAGTAAAGCTCGATTAAAGCATAGATTTTTACGAAAACGGTTCGTCTGATTGGTGGAGAACGTAAAATCTATGCTTTAAAAGAACGCTTACTTTAATCCAACTTGAAACAACCGACCCTTAGGCGAAAAAAATGAAGAATTGACATGAAGTTAGGTACAGAGAAGTCGGGATTAAAACTTCTAGCCGTAGGACGAATTACGGCTAGAATTTTAAATCGGAAAAAACAGATACGTCACGTTAAACAGAAACGTCAGAAATAAAACTTCTAGGCGTAGGACGAATTAAGGCTAGAATTTTAAATCAACTTCGTCTTGATAAGGATTATTTAATATTTTTCCCAATAACTTATCCAATCCATATTCCTTGTTCATACAATAATAAAAATAATTAATGGGATACTAAAATAATTTTTTAAAACGAAAATAAAATTTATTAAACCATTACAGATGAAATGATACAAAACTTTTAAAACTGACATATTTTTATTCACAATTTGTAAATAAAAATAATTAAGAAACATTTCTTAGTGTTGTACATATTTAGAATATAAATAAATATTATTTATAAACTATATGAATACAAATTTAAATATTCTGTAAAAATATTTTTTTTTTACTTATTATTTAAAAAACATGACATACATAAACATAATTTGACGCAACATTTGTTGAAGAATCTAGCGATAGTTCAGAGGAAAAATATTTAGGATATTTAAATTTTAACAGATTCAAAATTTAGATATAAAAAACAATGAACAAATTAATTTAAAAAATATTAGACAAAATTCAGGAAACATATTTGGGATATATATTTATATATTACAAAAGAACCAGTTAAATTCATTTTATATTTTCATGCTAAAATTAAAGGAAAAATGGAATTTATTTGCTCGCTACCTAAAAATAAAAATTAACGAAATTTTTAATGATAAACGTTCAATTTACGTTTGCTTGTTTTCTTATCTACTAAAAATACATTATTTATATTTTTTGTATAGTTTTCAAACCATATTAGCAAAAACACCTGCCGTCTTCGCAAACATCTTATTATTAGAACTACCGCAGGCACATTTCTTATTCCTATCTATATAATAATTATCTGATTAGCAACAATTCATGAAGCAACACTCACTTTAAATCACTTGCTGAAAGAAATCAATTATCAATAAAAACATAAAAGTAATTTCTACTCAGTGTGCTTAAGCACATGTTGTTTAAATTGTGATATCTGATTACATGAATAATCGCATTGACACGAATAATTTCTCTCCAGTGTGCTTCAACACATGTTGTTTTAAGCCTGATTTCCGATTGCAGGAATAATCGCAATGCAAACATAAAAATAATTTCTTTGCAGTGTGCTTATGTACATGTTTTTAAATTTGATTTCCGATTGCAGGGATAATCGCACTGCGAACATGAGAATAATTTCTCTCCAGTGTGCTTAAGCGTATGGTCTTTTAAGCGTGATTTCTGATTACATGAATAATCGCACTGCGAACATGAAAATAATTTCTATCCAGTGTGCTCAAGCGCATGTAGTTTAAAGTATTTTTTCTGATTACATGAATAATCGCACTGCGAACATGAAAATAATTTTTCTCCAGTGTGCTTAAGCGCATGTAGTTTAAAGTTTTTTTTCTGATTACATGAATAATCGCACTGCAAACATGAAAATAATTTTTCTCCAGTGTGCTTAAGCGCATGTTGATTTAAATCTGATTTCCGATTGCAGGAATAATCGCACTGCGAACATGAAAATAATTTTTCTCCAGTATGCTTAAGCGCATGTTCTTTTAAACATGATTTCAGATTACATGAGTAATCGCACTGCGAACATGAAAATAATTTATTTGCAGAGTGCTTAAGCCCATGTTCTTTTAAGCGTGATTTCCTATTGCAGGAATAATCACACTGCGAACATGAAAATAATTTTTCTCCGGTGTGCTTAAGCGCATGTAGTTTAAAGTTTTTTTTCTGATTACATGAATAATCGCACTGCGAACATGAAAATAATTTTTCTCCAATGTGCTTAAGCGCATGTTGATTTAAGTCTGTTTTCCGATTGCAGGAATAATTGCACTGCGAACATGAAAATAATTTTTCTCCAGTGTGCTTAAGCGCATGTTGATTTAAGTCTGATTTCCGATTGCAGGAATAATCGCACTGCGAACATGAAAATAATTTCTCTCCGGTGTGCTTAAGCGCATGTACTTTTAATTGTGATTTCCAAATGCAGGAATATTCGCACTTCGAACATGACAATAATTTCTCTCCAGTGTGCTTAAGCGCATGTTGATTAATGGATGATTTCCGATTGCAGAAATAATCGCACTGCGAACACGAGAATAATTTCTCTCCAGTGTGTTTAAGCGCATGGTCTTTTAAGCGTGATTTCCGATTACATGAATAATCACACTGCGAACATGAAAATAATTTTTCTCCAGTGTGCTTAAGCGCGTGCTCTTTTAAACATGATTTCAGATTACTTGAATAATCGCACTGCGAACATGAAAATAATTTCTCTCCATTGTGCTCAAGTGCATGTAGTTTGAAGTATTTTTTCTGATTACATGAATAATCGCACTGCGAACATGAAAATAATTTTTCTCCAGTGTGCTTAAGCGCATGTAGTTGAAAGTTTTTTTTCTGATTACATGAATAATCGCACTGCGAACATGAAAATAATTTTTCTCCAGAGTGCTTAAGCGCATGTTGATTCAAGTCTGTTTTCCGATTGCAGGAATAATCGCACTGCGAACATGAAAATAATTTTTCTCCAGTGTGCTTAAGCGCATGTTCTTTTAAACATGATTTCAGATTACATGAATAATCGCACTGCGAACATGAAAATAATTTCTCTACCGAGTGCTTGAGCCCATGTTCTTTTAAGCGTGATTTCCGGTTGCAGGAATAATCGCACTGCGAACATGAAAATAATTTCTCTGCGGTGAGCTCAAGCACGTGTAGTTTTAATTGTGATTTCTGATCAGAACATGAAAACATCTTCTTACCTGCGGAAGTAAGTGAGCACCTTTCCATTTTTTTTTTACCTTTTGCAATGATTCTCAAATTTGGCAGCTCTTCATGGGTTTGCGATGACACAGCTGGATATTCCGAAAAGAAATCTTGTATTCTGAAGATATCTGCAATGAAAACTTGCTTTAATGAAGAAAAGAGAAAAGCGTGGCTTTTGACAGTGAGAGGGATTGCATGTACGAGAGCAAAAGATTTGTACAATTCTTTTAAGAGAAGAGTCAACTCTGGTGTGAAGGAAAGGAAGGAGCGGCGATCAATAGAGGAAGGTGTAAAAATGCCTAAAAATTTTCCGAAACAATATTTTTTTGATGGGAGGTGAAAAACCCCGATGTAGCACGGAAAGCTATGAAGTTCATAAAATAGAAGTCTCACAGAGACGAAGCTATTTATATGAGAAACGTGAATGATGTTCGTTTAATATGATGGCATACATGTTATTACTTAAGTATTAGAAAACTTATTAGACTTAAACATGCCTGTTTCGGAACGGAGCACAACATAACCCTAAATATCTTATTTATACTATTTTATAAATATTGACGATACTGAGCTGGTATTATTTGTAATAAGAGCTCAATACCTCAGAAACTCAATACCTCAATACCCAAAGAATACAACATCTAAAGGTAAAAATGTATTTTCATAAACAATAGGGAATATCCTGTAAGGTAATGGTTAAGTCATTCTGTCCCCCATGGCTTCCGTCGGCCGGGCACTTCTGAGTTATGAGACGTCAAAATACTAGGTAAAATTATTTTTAAAAATATCACGATGCTTTTTCATTGATATATTAATGATTTTTATATGATTTCATATTGTTATGTTGACAAAACAGTTACTCATAAAATGTTCAATTAAAATGTATTTTTAGATTAGGTGGGTTTGATTAGAAAAAAATAACTTTAATTAAAATGTTTTTTAGGTAAGGCTCGTTATGTTGATTAAGTAAGGTTTAGTTGAAGAAAAAAACATCAAGTAGAATAGGTTTATTTGTACAATTCAATATATTTCAGGAACATGGATGACGAGTTTTTGGATATTTTTGATAAAGACTAAACAAATTTTTGCAAAACTCGCCTTTTGAAAAAATCTCAGAATTCACTATTTCTTTAGATTTTTTGTTGTCTATGGTTTGCATCTTTTGTTTATATTTACTCAAACAAGCCCTCGAAAAGAACTGGATTTAAACTGTAAATTACAAATATGCCCTATTTTCCTTACATCCATCTTTAACGGTCACACCGGGTGCGTGCACGTCACATCACTGAGAATAAATAAACAATGAAGCAACTACTCACCGGCGCGCTGGTCGGCCTTCCTGGAGTACTCCGAGCACTCCTGCTTGATGTCGGGAAGCCATATGTCTACCTCCGTGTAGGGCGCTCCACCGCCCGCTCCTTCATCACCGCTCCCGGCTGCAGACCCTCGCCGAAAAAAAATTAGTAGATTAGGTTTATTTGTACAATTCAATAATTTCCAGGTACATGGATGACAAGTTTTTGGATATTTTCGATGAAGAATAAACAATTTTTTGCAAAATCACCTTTTGAAAAGATCTCCAAATTCACTATTTCTTTACATTTTTTGTAGTCTATGGTTTGCATCTTTCGTTTATATAGATATGGTCAATGATATAATAAACTGTAGATACGTTACAAGCGTGAAATCGTGGCAAGTCAAAAATAAGGTAATTGCCTTACTTACATTCGTTATCGAACGGACCCTCTTTGTGATCGGGCACGATGGTACGCCGAAAAAAGAGTCCCGGGGGAAAAGGAACAGAGTATCGTACACTATTGTAAGAATGATTGATTATGTTAATAAATTAAGCGTTGTTTTGTTTACAGAGTGGAAGTTCATGATTAGCACACTGATTTATACACAACGCTTTGATGGTTGTATCCATCGAAAGCGCTTAGGCTTATATAACTCAAATTAGTGGAATAAAACGTTGTTTATAAATCATTTTGTTAATGATTACGTTATTTTAGTCACTGTGACTTCAAATTACCAGATTTTTCAGCATTTGCACATTTGAAATCAGGATAGTATGGGAATAACGTGTCTATTTATAATACGTATATGGATATAGTGATTTAATTAAATATCAAAATGTTTGATGAAAATGAACAAACTTTAGAGTCTAATACTTTTAACACTTAAACAAGCCCTCGAAAAGAATTGGATCCAAACTGTAAAATACAAATGTGCCCTATTTTCCTTTCATCCATCTTTAACGGTCACATTGGGTGCGTGCACTTCACATCACGGAGAATAAATAAAAAATGAAGCAACTACTCACCGGCGCGCTGGTCGGCCTTCCTGGAGTACTCCGAGAACTCCTGCTTGACGTCGGGAAGCCATATGTCTACCTCCGTGCAGGGCGCTCCACCGCCCGCTCCTTCATCGCCGCTCCCGGCTGCAAACCCTGGCTCGGGCTTGATGGCAGGAACTTCTCGGTCAGCACTGTTCATGATTTTAGCGCATTCCAAGCAGCGCAAGACGCGATTGTCAAACGGCGATTATCAAATGGCAGTCGACCATAGACACGAGCAGGGCATAGACGAATTATCGTATTAATTCATCGTTATGGTCGTTATATGGTATTGGTTATGGCCCCACAACCACCGCCAAGCGCCAACGTCGGCCAACCTCACCCAACGCACAACGGCGTTTACACATTAGCGCATGATTCATTGCTGCCTGGCGAAGCGCTTAAGATGGACGGAATCGCTGCCGCGGCAATTTATTTGTTCTAAACTATAACTAGAGAAATGATTAAGCAAATTCTCTGATTCTTTCAATTAAATCATTCTTTCAACTAATTATATCAATTAAATCAAAGAATAAAATCATTAAACTTGTAAAGCTACTGATACACATGCTTAATAGTGGCACGTGAGCATGCGCAGTATCGACCTTCTTTAGGCCTTGCTTATTAGTGGCATGTGTGTTGCACACATGTACGCACATTGCCAGTAATGAGCATGCCACTTAGTGGCATGCTCCAATATCGACCGCCGGTTGATTTATGAGCATGTCTCTAAGTGGCATGCCACTAATAAGAATGTGTATCTGTAGCTTAAAGCAGAGTTATGTTCTGTTAAGTTGCGGAAAATATGTAAAATATTAAATTCTTAACACTTTGTTTGCGGGGGTTTTTTTGATCAATTTACGCCAAAAGCGAGCAATTTTTATCAAGTTCGCGCGCGAAATTACGTTTAATGTAAAATAGCTATAACTTCTGAACTATTGATCAAATTTAAATAATATTTTCACTATCTTAGTTTATTTGAAATCTTTTATTATGATCTGGTCACAATTTTTTATATTTTTGGATAGACAATTATTATATATAAGTTTAAATTTTAAAAATTTGAAATAACTGCACTTTTGTCGTATTATTGATCTAGTCAACATAATATATATATTGTAAAATACAAAACAATAAACACTAATATTGTTTGGAAGTATGAAATCGTTGGAAACAATTCCTTTTATGTAAAAGTACATCACAGAATTTACACATATACCGGGTTTCGCTACGTACTTTATGGACCGTGCACACACGACATCTCCTTCGCAGATTTTTATTTTTACCAGTGCCTTCAATTTTTTCTAGTGTACGTTTTCTCATATCCATAGAAAGTCTTCCCGGATGATCAGATTTTGAAGATTTTTTCGGATACCAGATGTTGATGGTGTTGGTCCCGGGTCTTGACTATCATCCGACAAAATCTGATCAGCCACCCAGTGATCTGCGATCTCCTTCAAAAATCGTTTATATTTTATTTTCCTTTCATTTACAGAGTTGTACACAATAAATGAGTTGAATAATGCACAATTTATTATATACATCACCAGTATTTTTGTCCATTTAGTGGTTTTTCGTAAAATAGAATAATACGAAAGATATTGGTCTGCACGGTCAACGCCTTTCGTATATTTATTGTAATCGATTACGGCATTGGGATTCACTGTAATCTGACGAGTTTTCCAATCTATAAACTCTAAAGAATGCTGCATTATAAACTCTAAAGAATAATCTTCCCCTCCAAGGCACCACAGAATAAAGAAGATAATGTAGGTACTAGGGATGGGCGTTGAATGGACGGACTAGTTGAAATCAACCGTTGACGTTGCATCGACGCGTCGACCGTTTACGTTTATCGCATGGACTAGTTGAATTCGTAGACGGTGGACAGCGGACGCCGTGGTCGGTGGACGATTCGAGATTAACGCAATGCAAAGCAACGAGCGAGAGCAAGACAAAACGTCTCCGTTTATTTCTCTCTCATCTCTCGCTGTCGACTTGTAGATGCCATAGACGTCATAGACGGCTCGACGGGTAATTTCATTTCAACTCTAAAGTACACTACCATAGAGTGCAGATCTGTGTACAAGAACTATGACTAGAGATTTGAAATTTGAATACATGCGTAGGGCGAGATAGGCTTAATAAGCTATTATCTATTATTTTTTTACTTGATTTTTTGTGATGTCACGTGCGACGATTCGGTGAATTCCCAATTTTACGCTGTATAAAATAATATAATTTTCTTTTCTTGGATAATTTATGATACTATTTTGTTGCTATTTTTGCTTATGAATTTAACCTGTTTTCTTCCTCGCTTATACTGTTTTATGTTACTATTTTGCTATCTTCTTTTTATTTTGATTTTGTATTTAACCTGATTTTATTTCTATTTTTCTTTGCTTTTGTTTTTCTACTTCTGATTTTTATGCCGCTGCACAAATCTATTTCTTTTATATGCTTTTAATTTTCTTGTATTTGTATTTGATTTAATAAAGAAAGTTCTTGGTGGAGGGGACAACGAATGGGTTTTTTGCTGCCAGAACCTTGCGGCGTTCGCCCTATACACGGGCGCCGCACGGGGATGCCTTTAAATAAGAAAAATGTCAACTTGGCGACGCAAGAGTAGGGCCGATATGGGAGCCATCGGCTCATAGAACGGCCCTGGGAAAGTGGTGGGTCCCCATTCGTTGTATAAAATAAAACAATTCTGTTTAATTATTTTATTTTTTATTGAACTATTATTAATTAACAGGCCGGCTAGATATTTTTCTAAAATCAATATTTTATTCGATCGATCTCGACTTCTTATATCTACCTGAAAAGGGATGCTAAAATTTAATTATTGTGTTATTTCCTTACTTTTCAACTTTAGCATATAAATGATAAAAAAACTTGTAGGGAATAAAATTTTCTATACCTAACTGTGGTCCTTATTCAGGAGTCCAACATTAATTATTATATATGTAATATAATCTTGAATTTAAGTTTAATTAATTTTTATTAAAAATTCCCTACTTTCAACTTTATAGATAAAAAAATAAATCTATTATAATTTTGTTTACACCACTTTTTATTGGTTTTTTTACATGTTTCGGGAACAATGTTCCTTTTCTCAGATTGAGCCTTAAACTAAAGTTGACAAATAATACAGATATATTTATTTATTAATAATGTCACCACAAAGTGAAAGCCTGACTTTGAAAGATAAAGATCCTTCAATAAATTTCTATATAACATCTCAAATATAAAGTATTTTTAAATTATGTGTTTATTTATAAATTTATAGATAATAAATAAATGTAAAGTATTTTTTACCGCACCTCATAACTGGTGCCTTTATTACGCAAAATCATTGTTTCCTTCAATTTTATTTACTCACATTTTAATGCTTATACCCAATACTTTCACTGCTTATATATGTAGTTTATATTTATATTTTACTGCTAACACCTGATATTGCTGTGTATTACTTCTTTCTTTGTTATATATAGAAAGAAGTATATAAAACAATACGTAAAAGCCTATAATGTGCCTAAACAAATAAATAATAAAATATTTCTTTTTACATATAAGCACAAGTAGCGGTTTTACTTTCCCCGAAACTATATTCCTTCGAACTTCTTTAAATTTTAAAAATTAACGTCATAAAAATAGCCATCGGTTGAGCCGTCGAGAAGCGTCGCGTTGAACCGTAGACAGTTGACCATCGTCCCGATGTTTAGATAGAACGTCCGCGATGCCGACGTCCGCGTAACGAAGTTGACGCGTCAACTAGTTGACGAATTCAACTAGTTGATCGTCTCGTCGATGGATGGACGTGGACGGTCTCGTTTCGTCGACGGTAAATACGTCGACGACCCATCCCTAGTAGGTACAGGGCCCATAAAGGTACTGACAAAGATACCATAGAAAACAAAAGAATAAAAATATGTTTGGAGTTTGTGCACGACTTGTTTATGTTTTTTATCTCCCCTTTTTGCTTTTGACATTTGTTTTTTCATATGGGCCTGATCATTCGTCTATATTCTGTGGGCCTGATATTGAAAAGATTAGATCATAGTTCATGATTCACGGCGGAATCCGATTGATTCACTAATGATTTAATTACATTGATTCTATAAGATTTACTCGTGGGCTTGACGCGACTGGTCACAATTATGTTTGTGTTCAATAATTGGTTATAATGGTATTATAATAATTTAGCTCGCTTACATATCTATTCAATGTTTTGGAATTTTAAAATATGGAAACGTCAACGGGCGGGAAGGCATTCAAACATGACCAAAAATCATTCGTAATCGGATTAACTCTCGCCATACTATCGAGTATCTTTATCGGAGCTAGTTTTATTGTTAAAAAAAGTGGTTTGAAACGGCTGAGTAACCATGGTTACTTAAGGGCTGGATCGGGCGGGTTCAGATATCTAAAAGAGTGGATCTGGTGGTTGGGTCTTATTATGAGTAAGTAATTTAGAAATTGTATTATACTTGTAATTTAAGAACTTTGATTTGAAGAGAAAGAAGTCATTCATAACTTAGATCCAGGACTATTTTGAATTTAAAAGACCTCACTTATTTTTTTCCACATCTCGCCCCCAGATTGTCACATTTCTTCAACGGTCTTGTAGATTCTGGTCATATGATGATGAATGAGAAAAATTTCGCTATTGAAAGAAAATACCAAATTTATAAAAAGTGACATTTTCACTGTTTTCTACATGTCGATCTAGGAGTTTGTATAGGGACCTTGCCCCTCTCCTTCATATTATTTTTTATGAAATGAATATGTGACAATGCCAAATCAATACATCTTTAATACCAATGGATGAGTGCACATATTGAACGATTTTTATTACATATTATATACATGAGTGCACAATTGAAGGATTTTGAAAAATATTGATTTGCTAAAAAATAGCAAAGGTTCAAAAGGCAAATTTCGATTTCACATTATAAAATGACTGTGAATTAACAAATATATTTGTGGGGGTTAACGTAATTGACCTACAGCAAAAATAACCAGCGCCGTAACAAAAGACGCTCATCCAAAATCACTGACAAAACGGAATACACACAGTAACAGCGGATCTGAGAAATCCAAAAATGCTGACAGGATGGAATACACACAGATAACACCCGATCCTGTGAAATAGGAAATGCTGAGAGGTTCGTTTCTACGCCTGGAACAGACGCTGATGCTGCGATTCACACACGAGTTTGCATACGACGCCTGGCAACCGTAGGGTATATAAGTGATGAGATACATTGGGATATCAAAGGCAGAGCAGCAGAGTAGTCCCGAGCAACAGACACGCGGTAGCGCTTCTCGGCAGCGTTCACCTCGCGCCGAGCATCATTGGAACCGTTGCTACGCCACCGGCCTACGTGCCATCATCGTTACCCATTCTGCTCCTGCACTATCATTATCATCGACAGTGCCACGCTAACCACTCTGCGCCTGCCATCAACTGTCATCCTCATCAACGCCTCGCGGCCCACACCACATTTGCATAACACCAGCTGTTCACCGTGACGTCACCCACCGCACTCAGATGTCTACAAACACCACAGCAGCCCACGCTCGTCGCGTCACCGTACCACTGACGTCAGATCTTATCAGCTGAGACACAGAGAGAACTGCATATCCAATTACTCCATTGTAATCTCGTCCAAATAAAAACAATTGCGCCTTTTCCATAAAGATATTTTTATACAACTTACATAAACGGTGGGAGCTGGATTCTTAAAACAAAATCTTCCTTAAGTACTAGTTTTTCTTATGTAGAAAATACTCGTAAAATTATAAAATAATCGATGAGATATTTTGATTTACCATCTGAAAAATGTGATTTTAAAAATAATGTGTTTAATGTTTGACCTGTTTACACTGTAATAAAATGCTTACTTAAAATTTCTAAAACTCCATACTGATTTAACATTTCAGAGAATATTCTCTAAATGTACTTTTGTATACTTTACTTATATATTAAATTTGTATATAAGTAAAGTATACATTATATTAAATTTGTATACCTACATTTAGAAACTAAAATAAAAAATTTAACATTTTGGATAGGTTATAATTATCCTGTGAATATGTAGAACCAAATAAAATGGAATTCGCGAACTCAAAATATCATAACATTTTATTTTCAGTGGGCATAGGGGAAGCCTTGAACTTTGTGGCTTATGCCTTTGCGCCAGCATCCCTCGTCACGCCACTAGGCGCTCTCAGCGTTCTTGTTGCAGCCGTACTGTCTTCTAAGTTCCTAAATGAGAGGCTCAACTTTCTAGGAAAGGTCAGTATTTTGCTTTGATTGTCATTGACTAATGACATACATACGTAGCTATATGACCAGTTCATTCTACCACCTGCTCCTTGATATTTAAGAATTAAAAAGGAGTATATGGTTTGCTCCAGATTAAATAAATACAGCAGACTTCACGCTTAATCCAGAGCATTGAAAGATTTACAAAAAATATGCAAACTCACGCAAACTCAAAAAAATCACCTACCTAAAATCGCACCTATGTATGCTTCCGCACTGCAAATATGCCGCCGGACGTTGCTGAGTTGTCAAATACTTTTTTTTTGCGTATTACCTGAATAAAATTATTATTTACTTCACTATAAAAGTAAACAAAAAAGAAAATTGAATCACTCAGTGAAATAATGAAGTAAAAGAGAGTGCTTTTGCCCTTCTTGACAACGTGTTTATTCAATGTTACAAATGTTTACAATTATACAGTGTTTACAAAATTAAATTAAGCTTTTTTTCATTGTTGCTGTGTCTTGACAGCAAGTAAACACTAAATTGATTTGACGCTCTGCCTGCTACACTAGTAGTTTACTGTATTATGAATATACTTTGAATATTTTGAATACTTCTTTATTTAATGCTTTCAGCGTGAATTCTGCTGCTCATGGCAGTCAAGAAGTGATTCTGTATAATTTAAGACAATAGCGTAGTTGATTTTTCTGAAGAAATCAACTCATTTTCCTCTCTGTAATTATTATCACGTTGCACTATTGTGAGTTATATATATTTCATTCCTCAAATGTTGTAAAGAATCCTCATCACTTAATACTTCATGATCAGCCACATATTCATCGAAACGGCCAATCATGTACTACATAATGCGCATCAACATTCCGGACCAGTTAATTCATCGCGAATTTGGTAACAATTATTCTATGAGAAATTCTTCATCACTTCCAATCCGGTTTCATCAATGTTGTAAATTTGCTCCGGCATAAGATTTACGGTTTCTATAAATGCTGGAATTTGATTAATTCTCAAGCAGCTAATTTATTCACCAATAATTAATTTTTTATCTTGAACGGCAGTTTGTCGGATGCCATTTACCGTCCAGAAGATGTGTTAAAATCACCCTGTCCATTAATATTAATA
This sequence comes from Agrypnia vestita, assembly GCA_016648135.1. Lineage (NCBI taxonomy): Eukaryota > Metazoa > Arthropoda > Insecta > Trichoptera > Phryganeidae > Agrypnia > Agrypnia vestita. Next base: position 113,773 of record JADDOH010000573.1, read on the forward strand.
CAGTGGGTGATCAGTTAATGAATAGTTTGGACTGCGAATAAATCGGACAACGGACATTTTCTGTAAAACCTATAAAACTAATCGACTTTTGAAAAAGCCCTTTTGACTCAGTCCTGTCACTTCCAGTATGAAATAAGGCATGTCCGGCAATACTGCTCGACACAGTTTGCCGCGTTTTCCCATACTGCGGCCTAGGTAGTGTGTGCTGACACATTGTCAATTGTGTACGCTAGATTTCGGAGCAACAGTCTTAGAATAGCACCCAAACCAAGCTGATGTCAATAGGGTTGGGAATCTCTACAACCACTATTACTATTTTTGTAATTAATAAACTTACTAAAAAATTATGCACGTAATTTTTTTTAAATTTCCTTCTTAGGGTCTTCAGAATGAATTAGTCGAATTCCCATAAAAATCTGTGGTAAATCGATGATCGGTTAACGAAAAATTTGGATAGCGAACATGGTCTTGGAACAGATTATGTTTGTTAACCGATCACCCACTCTATAATGAACATCAGTATTTCATTTATTTTCTAAATATTTTGACCATTAGACGATATACAAAGTAGAGATGCGTAATTGAAATGTAATTTTTTTAATGACCATCATGATTTAACCATTAATTAATCAATTGTCATTACATATTCTTCATAAAGATATTTTGCTTTGGCTGTGGAAATAAAACCAAAGCTGTGGCACCCCTGATAGTTGACGGCAAGCAATGCCACTGTCATAAACTATACGCTATTTTGTAAAAAAGTGACAATGACAACTAGATGCAACTAACCCCCGTAAACCACTTAAACAAACTAAATGCTGCAGAACCTTGTTTATTCGAAATTCAAGGGACCCAAAAAAATACATTTTGGATTATGCGGAAACCCGTTAATTCGAAATTCAAGTACAAAAAAAATATTTTTTGTGAAAATTACTATTTTTGCATATTACAAGAAATTATTTCGAAAATGCAATATTTATTAGGCTAATAAAAAGATAAACTAAAGTACGTGATATTGACATGTTTGTTGTTCTTACTTGCGAGAAAAATGAAAATATTTTACTCAATTTTAAAAAATAAAATTAGCCAAATTTAAAAAAAAATCAAACAAAATGAAATTAACATTTTGGGACTTGTGGGTTTGAAAAATTTCGAATTATCAGGGTACGTATTTTACTGTACTGTTTTACTGTGATATATGTTTTGAAACGTCACTTTTCCTTCATTACGGACAGCTGAGGTCTTTGACTCCAAACACGTGTTTGGTCATTATGAACAATGTGGAACATTTTTGTTTCAAAAAGTTTTTTTTCAATGACTTTCAAAATTGATCCCGGTTACTCAGATCCTGGATAATCAAGAGTTGACTGTATATGTTTTGCTATTACAGGACCACATAAATAGCATAATACTGCAGTACTTTATTTTCTTTTCAGTTGGGTTGCTTTCTCTGCGTGGTCGGATCCACTATTATAGTCATCCACTCTCCTAAACCAGAAGAAATCAATTCAGTCATTGAGATGGAAATCAAGCTTCAAGAACCCGTATTTTTAATTTATTTATCTTTAATCATAGTTGTAGCTTTCGCAGTGTCATGCTACGCTGGCCCGAGATATGGTAACCAAAACATTCTCGTTTATTTATTGTTGTGCTCGGCGGTGGGCAGTTTGACTGTTGTATTTTGCAAGGGAATCGGCATATCCATAAAAGAAGCGCTCGCTCGGAGTGATGTTGATGGACTGCACAATAAAGTGTTTTGGGTCTTGTTGTTGGCGACCATCGTGTGCATAGTGGTACAAATGAATTACTTAAATAAGTCTTTAGACGTATTCAATACGAGTTTAGTGACACCGGTGTACTACGTCATGTTTACCACCTTAGTTCTAGTCGCTTCCTCTATTCTGTTTCAAGAATGGAAGAACATGACATTTGTCGACAGCCTCGGGAATGTTTGCGGATTCTTGACAGTCATTGTGGGTATTGTATTGCTCAACGCTTTTAAAGATTTGAATGTGAGTTTTAAAGACATTTATTCCAACGCAAAACCGAAACGAGAATTAACACCAATGGAGAATAATAACAGTAGTTCGGATACTGGTCAATTAATTGATATTTCTTATGGAAATTTACGCAATGGTAGGCCTTAGCCAAATACGCCGTAAATGTGATACTCGCATGCATGCCCCGGCACTCTTCTTTCTTTTGCCCCCAGTTTCTTGGTTTTTCATTCTCCAAGTTTACAACGTTTTTGCTTTATGCACACATGCCTTACGGCCAAATCGTCCTGAATGATCTGTTCTTCATCTCTTTTGTCAATCATCCCGACCCCGCTTTGCCTCATGTCCTTGAGCCGCCTTTTAATATCAAAATAATGAACATCAGTATTTAATTTGTTTTCTAAATATTTCGACTTATAGACAGTGTACAAAGTGGAGATGTACTGAAAAGTATTTTTATTTAATGACCGTAATTTAAACATTAACTAATTAGACAATCGATAATATTTTTTCTGAACATTGTGTTAGGTCCAGTGCAGCTTAATTAGATGCTAAAAGTGAAAATTACACATCCAGCGTCAGCGTAATAAAATCTTGGTAGTTTTGTACTTAACGGAAACTGAAAAAATATATCTAAAAAAGTACTTTATTACCGTAAATGTCAGGAGGGTAGCAATACTATTAATTTTCCAGGCAATTATTAAAAAATGCAAATTAGACATTTGTTACTTTAGATTTATTTTTCAAATATGTTTAACACCAATATGTATCATTGTTATTTAGTCTTATTTCTGAGGGAGGTAAAAACATATTTAGTTTGCATAGTTTTCCATTCCATCATACCCTTCTCTGTGAGTAATGTTATGTTTGGATTCTTTGTTAATATTTTGAAGGATTTATTTTGATGTATGTATATAATTTTATAAAAATATACACTGAAATACTTAAGAATCCGAATAAAGCTTGTATAGATTATTTTGTAACAAGTATAACAATCAAAATGTATTGTGTAGACCATATATGTAATACTCCTATATTGCTAATTAAGGATCGCCGAGCGTTTGAATCGGTGGGTATTTAAGTACTTGGAGCGATTTTAAATTCGATTTTTGTATGTATGTGTCGTTACGCACACATCAAGTTCAGTTAACCCGGTTGCCTGTTTGTGAAAAGTACCCAAGTACATATTTGAAATATGCAAGTTTTGTATTGTGTACAATAATAATTTGTGTGAATACTAATATTATATTGTATTGTTATATTAATATTATATTATATTATTAATATTATATTGTTGTATTTTGCTATAACTTTGTGGTTATTCATTATGAATATAATTAAACAAAATAACTTTGTTTATCACCACTTAATTTTTTTTTTTTTCTTTTTAGTTTTAAATTTAGTGGTGATAAACAAAGTTATTTTGTTTAATTATATTCACTAATTACTCCGTTAGTCCCAGACATTTTTAATATGAGACCAAATTTAAAATTTTGAAAAAAAATGATTTCCTATATAAAGTCAATTAGCGGATAGGTGCAATTAGTAAGGAGGATTTTTCTGACAGATTACCAAATAAATCCATTGTAAAAGTTGTTCAGTTAGATCGTGTAAACCACCCGACCAAGTCCGGGACTTAAAACCTACTTTATTAATTAGGATCCTTTAAATAATAAAAGTAGTTTGGAGCAACATGGGATAAATAAATCATTATTATTGCAATTGAGGCCACTTGTTGGCTTTTTATGTTTCTCATTTGTTACACTCTTATTTTCATCAATCTTCCGCCTAGTAATTTTTTCGATCTCCTTTTTTTTATCGCTTCGAAAATGTAATCAGTTCTGGCGCTTAACAATTAAAGTAAAACACATTTAATTTTTGTTCCATGTCACTCTAAAACTTTTTATCTTCCTTTATCAGTTCTATTTTCATGTCCACGTCCATCCAAACTACAGGTATGCATGTTTTTCTTCGTGTGACGTATAGTTGTTGTCCTTGTACCTGGAAATATCAATCGTGTTTTTTTATTTAGATTGGCATTGCCATCCAATTTTTTTCTCTCTGATGGCATCGTCGACACTCATTCCTCTGACTGGATATGGACATTTTATTTCGACAATTTTATCCTCTTCTACAAGTCCATCTGGACTTGCTCCTGAAAATGGCAAGGCTTTGTCAATAAATAATCCACATGTCTTTATGGGAATCTTCCGATATGTTTCTAGTTGATCACGCGCAAGGTTTTCATGAATTTGGCCATGTTGAATGTACTTGACATAATCTATTTTTTTTCGGTCACTATTTTTCACCAAAGGTCCACATTTAATTAGCTCTCGTTTGCACACTTCCCCAAAAACAGATAATAGTTCTTCTTTTCAGTGTGTGGCGATCTAAGTCAGTCAAAAGTAATATTTTTCATACGTTTAGTCTTAGAAAAATCAAAATCGGCCTCACCCAGGTCAAGTTTTTCATAAAACTCAACGTAATTTTTATCATTGCGACTAGTAGTAGCCTTCTTGGTTATAAAAGTATTTGATTTACCTATTCTTTTGCGTTTTACTGATGCCAATCTTTTGATATTTCTTTTAATTTCGAGTCGTTTGATTAATTTGTTTGGACTTTGCAGGAATTTTTTTTTGCTCCGATAAGTCTGTGGTTGTCTCGAATTGAAGGAGACTACTGACGCTGCACATCATCTTGCATAAGATTGTCTGCCAGGGTAGTTTATTCATTTTTCACCAATAAATTTCGCTGTCACACTATTGAAAATTTCAGCTATATTTTAGAGGTTTGCACGAGCTATGATTACCAAAAACGTGGTTTTGAGCACTCAAAAAATCCTGCTTCAGTTCTACAACTTTTGCTCAAAAGTTTTGTTAGCTCGAGCATAATCCACAATTCTATTTCTATTGATTATGATTTCCTCTTCATCTTCATTTTTGTCTTCTATTGTTATTTCAGAAATAGAATCCCTAGTTTTCAACAATTCTTGAACTACAAATGTGAAAGTAAGTAGTTATTCCAAAGATGCGCAAAATACGGTGTATCATTGCTCATGATTCAAAATATTAATTCTTTTGCCTTCCCATTTTCACTAAAACAAAAATTATTTTATGAATTTAATTTGTCTCGAACATCAAAAAGATAAACAAACAGAAGTTAGCAATAATATGTAAAACTCAGTTGTCTACAAAAAAAAACTTACCTCGTTTTCGATGTACGCAGTGTAACATACGAATTCGAACGGAAAAGCATCGTAGGAAAACAGCCGTAGTAAAAATGTATGGACGATTTTAGTTGCTTTTTAAAAAATATATATTTAAAATACCAGGCAATATTTCAAAAATGTAAGCTGGACGAATAGTAGTTTATACAAGTGGGATTTTTAGGAAATTATATTTGAGAAAAAAAATTACAGTTAATTATCAAAAATCAACTGAACGCCGGCACGTCCTTTTTAGGTTGTTGCCCATTTTCAAAGAGTGTTATTAAATAAACTATTAATAATTTTTAATTTTGGCCACGGACTAATTGTAAACACATTCTCTGTGATATTAAATGTATATTTTGTTTGCTTATTATATAAATATTCTCCATTATATCAATTTAACCGTGACTGCCATTTTAGCTTATTTTGCTCGGCACAGTCTTATTGCCCATTTATCCCATGTTGCGGCGCTGGTTGGACATAAATTGGCGCTAATTATCTGACATGCGCATAAGACTCGAAGTGACACCGGTATGGGTGAGACAAACATATGTTTCTGCACTGCAGTGATTTCGCCTATTTCCAGACCCTGCTGGCAATGTAGGAGAATTACATATATGGTGTAGACCTTATTTAGAACACGTCATTGTAATCAATCATTTAAACATGGCATACGTCGTACTCGTCCGCCGAAAAGAAGTAAAAAATTATCATAGATATCAAAATATGAATCCCTTCACATTTAATAAAAGTATTAAATAAATTATAAATTTAATTTAAAATTATAGGTTTACATCCGTGAGATAATAGAATAATCTAGAATCAAATTTGTTGTTATTAGATAAGAGTGTTGTTTATCAAGCATGTGTTTGTTGTTCCAATTAGTGTGGTAAAAAAAAATGTGTTTTTAGAGAATTTTCAAATATTACAATATTTTTGAAAATTTATGTAACTGGGCCTCCTGGCCCGTTGAAGCGTAAAAAAAATTACATTTGAATTCGAATGTATTTATTTCGAGTACGTGGGTCTCACAACCACCTAAAAACATCTACCATTTTTAAAATATTTATTTTTCTGATTGGTGAACTTCATTGCCAAGCAATATTCCTTCGAGATAGTATGCAGTCGTACATTTAAAATGTATGCCTACAAATTTAAATACACTAGTAAAAAAAAATGTATTCACTCAACTGTACATGTACATTCACTGTAATGTTTAAACTTGACCACTCAAATATTTCCCATTGTAGCAGATATGATTAAATACGATTGAATGGTTGCAGTAAAATAGGCACTAAGTACCAAAATTTCATTTTTCAAACTAAGTATGCAGCTTGGTTCTATATGACATCGCCACTAACCCCAGTAATGCATTATGTCCCTGCAATGTTGCATTTAGCCGCTATGCTCGTTTGAATATTGCGACTTTTCTAAGTATCACGGTGTATTATTTTAAAAACGGCACTATGTGCCATAGTCCGCTAACTTCAGATTGTATGAAAATGGCTGACCAAGTAGGGTATGCGTCGTGTGAGCTCCCCACACAAACAACAAGGAAAACATGTTATAAAGAATATAGTACAAATAAAAGAATAAAAACACAAGACCTGAAATATACATCAATAACTCAGAATATCATTCCAGCAAAAAATCCACCAGTAAATAATGTATGATTTATTTTGTGTTTTGAAATTAACATTCATCCCTGTATTTTGTTACGGACAAGGGATACTGTTTGAATATGCTCGGGGTACTTACCTAATATTAAACTACACAGACATTGGACTTAGTGCCTTTCATAGGAAATAGCGCTGGGTACTTGAGAGTTGTTTGAAATGCATATTTCGCAACATAATTACAGGAAACACAGAAAACTTTTTCTTCTAATTTTTATGTAGAAAAGGTAGGATGTATAGTATAGATTTTTCCTAAAAAAACTCAAAAATGCTTATATATTACATTTCACTATATCTTGTTTTCCTCGGCTTGTCGGTCATGGTATTTAGTGCGTAATTTGATTCAACCATTCAATTATGTACATATTAGAAATATTTTTGAACATATCTCATGTATATACGAAGCAAAAGTTTTAATTCACTTAAAAAGGTTTACCCAATATTTGAACAGTATTGCAGAAATTTATAATATTTTTATTTATTTATTTAATATATGGTATAAATTACAGTCTTAAATTATAACTTGTTACATTGACATTTATTTTTTTGAGCTTTTTTATTCGTGTACACCTTGTCAGTAAAGAGAACTCTTGTGTCTGACTAATAATTTTATTGTTAAATTTTTTTGCCAATGAATCAAAACTGAATTTTATTTTAAACAAATTAGATTAATCACTTAAAAAGTTACAAAAAATTGATCTAATTTCATTGAAATCTAACAAAAAAATATAATAACTACCTTGTCTCGAACCTGAAACTTTATATTGCTGGAAGACGGAAAGCTATAATAATAAAATGGACCGCAAGTCTGACGCCACCTAGTATATTCTCCTCACAATTCTACGTTTAAAGAAACGTAATTCAAAAGATGTTAGTTCCAATGGAAAAATAGAAATGTGATTAATAAAAACATGTGCAGATCAAAATTTATTAAGTGATTTAACACAACTAGATATTTTAATTTTTAATGAGACCAATGTTTCGGGAAATCGTAACTTCACGAATAAAAAATTATTTCATTGCCAAAGACACTATAATATTACTATCAAGATATTTTCTACCGTCTCTTTCAGACTTTCATTCGTTCATTAAAGTCTTGTGGTCTACGCCCTCGGCATTAAGCCAACGGCATTCTGTTTTATAATTACGTCATTTATTAGCACATTTCATGCTTTGGAATTTTTATTTTTAATTAATAATTAAGGTGTTTGTATTGAAAAAACTAACTTTTCATTAGTGAGTCAGTGAGTAAAGCCTCACTAACTCACTAATGAGAATAAATAGAATACATATACTATTTAAAATCATCTCTTAATATAAATAAAAAGCGTTTAAAATCAACAAAAATTTCAAAATTTCTTGAAAGTTTAAAACTTAACTTTATTAATATTGAACGGATGTACGGATTCTAGATAGTGAAATAAACTTTATACATATAAAAAAACATAGTTTGCTTACATATAAATATTCATTAAAACTTTGTTCCGCCTAGGGAACTAAAAATGATTGTTTGGCCGCGGCCTGTTGATTAATGCTTATATTTTTTTAATTATTGTAAAAAATGTTCAGTCTGTTACTTTTATATAAGAACAAAAGTTCTATCTGAGTTATTGCCCTAAAAAATTGCAGTATAGAATTACATTCTGATATAAATGAATAATAAAAACCCACATTTTCGTAAAAAAAAAAAGCCGAAATAAGCATTTGCGGTGAATGTCCAGCCTTAAGACTAATTGTAATCCCGAAAAATCTAACAGAAACAAACAAAAATTCATACCACAGGTAAAGGAAATGTTGACTGCACAAAATTAAAATGTTTATGTCAGTGTTATAACATATATTTATAAACGAATGACTAAAAATGATTGAAAATTGTTTAAACACTTTTCGTAAATGTCCCGCCATAATAATCTTTTTTGTCATTCCTTTCGAAATTAATTGCTCAATACATGTATAGTTAATTTTATATTCAACATATTGTGTTAATTTTGATACGTTACTATATTTTTGAATTATATTTTTTTTATAAAAATATTACTATTTGTTACTATTTATTTTATTATGTCATTCCTTTTGTACAAACAGTACTGTATAATAAATATGAAAATAAATTAGTAATGAAATCTCTTCGGTATTATTTTTATACCCACACACAGATGATTGAGGGATGTTTTACTGGTTCTTATAACTTATATTTTCAAAATATCATTTGCAAAAAATGTGTCCAATACAGGTATAAAATGTTCATTTATCGTATGTAATTTGTACATTCTTTTACAACTAAATGTCAACAATTTTCAAAAACTAATTTGTGCACAATAATGTAACTAGGGAATGCAATCCCAAGTCGGGATTGCCCTTTCGGAATCCCTCGAGATTAGAATTTCCAATCCCGCGGGATCCCTACGGATCAGGATCCCGAATACTTGTTTTTTTTTTGTTTATAGAGCTGAGTAGCAATTAACGATAACGCCTTGCATTTTTATATCAGCATATTTAATAAAATATTCATTTTTAATCGTCGCTTTCAAGTTTTTGTAGGCATTTTTACAAGCATCAATCAGTCAATGAAGTAGAGTTAGTAGTAGTCTTTATTACTATGTTAAGTTGATAAAATACAGCATATTACTCAAAGCTACTTTCATTATTTGAATGTGACATGAAGATAAGTTTTAAGTACTTACTAAAAGCTCTATAGGCATACACAAGTAAACATAAATAAAAAATTTTGATCAATCCCGATAATCTCGTCCGATTTTTCGGTTCAGGATTGATCTCGTAAAATGTCTCGAGATCTCGCGGGATCGGGATTGCATTCCCTAAATGTAACGTATACCTGGCAAAAGTGTATACGCAACATTAAATATTCTCCAGTGGAGACCATTTTGTGGATTCTGAAATGAAGCAACCTAGAAAAGGCTCTGCACAGAAAGGCCGTGTAAGCTGCATAAGAAGTGGAACACGCATCTAGATTTGATGTTAGTACAAATGTATCAAAATTATAAAAAAATACATATAGGTAATTGACAAACATTTTATTTCAACTGTTTCACTAAGATATCAAGTATGTAATATTAATATATATCGAGCATGAGACAAAATATTCCATCACCAGTACACATACACACATGACGGATATTATAAATTAACCTTTGGTTAATTTACGCGGATCCGCGCTACCTCTGTAAACTGCCGCAGCTCAGATCCGCGCTTATATGCCTGCGTGCATTTTTTTCCGTTTATTTATTATAATATTACGGAATAAAGTTCAAAATCCCTCCGCGTGTATTATTACCGAACGAATGAAGATCAGAATGGTGTAAAAAAGTTTAAATTCTATATATTCAAGTACACATTCATATTTGTGAAGTTGTAATTTTTCAGAACAAAGTTCTGTGAAATTTTAAAACCGAATTAGTTAATCAATTAGAAAGACATACAGAAAAATTTTGCTATAGCTTGCTAAAGGTTGCTATAGCTTAGTGGTCAGAGCTACGGCCCCGAAAAGGAGGTGACCTGGGTTCGAATCCCAGTAGTAACCTAATATTTTTTCGTGAATTAGATTTTTCTGTATGTCTTTCTAATTGATTAATTAATTTAGTATTAAAATTTCACAGAACTTTGTTCTGAAAAATTACAACTTCACAAATATGAATGTGTTCTTGAATATATATAATGTCTGTTGTATAAATGTATGTCCAAATAAAATGAATTATTCAATTAATTCTGGCATCCATCTAGCGGTGGCATTGCAAAGTAATTTGAACTATCGCATCAAAAAAGTGGATTGCTCTATGGACAAATATAAAAATTAATCAATTAATAAAAAAATGAGAACTACATATAAGGTCGATATATTCACGGAAACATAAGAGGGTTGCCTTAGCTTAGTGGTCAGAGCACCGACCCCGGAAAGGAGGTGACCTGGGTTCGAATCCCAGTAGTAACCTAATATTTTTTCGTGAATTAGATTTTTCTGTATATCTTTCTAATTGATTAATTAATTTGGTTTTAAAGATTAAATTCATTCTTAGAATGATTAAAAGCAACCCATTTTTTCTATGATTGGTGCGAAAGATGTGCGACGGTTTTTTATTATTTATTGAAGTAATTGCCGATAAAGGTGTCTAAGTTGTCCTTCATTTCGTTATTTTGCAATAGTTTGACTAAGACATTTTCAAATGACATTGATCTTTGAATAAATTCACATAAAAGTTCTGTGTCCAATAGTAGTATGTGAGTCTTGTTTTCGTTTATTGTTATCTTTTTATTTCACATTTATTGCGAATCATATATCGTATCAAAGACTTTGTTTCGTAGATTATGATTTTGAAAATAAATCTTGGTTCACTCTAAATTTGTGTTCAAATCACCTTGCCTCGCGCGCGGATCCGCGCTCGCAATGCTGTAAAATCTATCGAAATATGAAATAAAACAAACAAAACCCCAATGTAAGTTCAGTATTTTATTTTATAATCATTTTCCTTGGTGAAGGCAATACTTAGTATAAGTCGAAAGAAATTGTTATAGTATAAAAAGGTACAGTGGTAATGTGATAAAACAAGTACTAATGAAAACCTTAGTTGCGTTACTAGTTACTTAGAAAAAAAAATTAATTAGTGGCATGTAACCACGAATTTTAATTAAAAAAAACAATCATGCATAAATAGCGCTTTTGTGTATTATTTAGCGCGGCAGACAACGGAAACATTATTTGCCGCGTGGCGGCACACCAGGGGTTAATGGCCCACTTCAGGAAGATATATTATGCTGCATCACAAGCTGCCATTTTCACCGTCAAAACCTGAAAACATTTTTAATAAACGCTCGTATAAGGAAAAAATTCTTTGGACTTTTAAAAAAAAGGCTTTTTAAATATGGTGTTCTATTTAAATATAACGACTAAAATTCTAAATACAGAATCTAATCACTAAATTATATTGTAGAGGGTTGTTATTGCGATAGGTACATATTACCACACGCATGCAGTGGGAACATTGAAGCATGACTTTTTTGTAAACGTACATTTTGGAAAAAAATAGAAATCAGATATTTATGTTACAGATTTTTACGAAATGTATATTGTATTCCGATTTTTTTTCCAAATAATTGGTTACGTAAAAGTCATGCTGCGTTGTTCCCACTGCACGCCCCTTCATTTACATACATCATTTTACAAATATTTGGAAAAGATAAAATCAAAAAAAAAGATGAAAGATGAAAAGAAGAGTAGTTTGTTGGTCTTGTGGTTAGGACACTCGCCTCGTGATCCAAAGGTCGCGGGTTCACTCCAGACTAGCAAGTTAGTCCTATTTTCATAGCACAAGCGTTTAGCTTAGTTTGAAAATAGTAAGAATATTGATGTGACACGTATTCCATGTTCACATCTCTATTTAAAAAAAAAAAAAAAATATTTCGTAAATCGAGTATGCGAGATTTGTTTATTTTTATACTATACTAGGTTGTTAATTTATGTCTGTATTATACTACCCTCACAATTAGTCAGTTTGCAAATTTGTACAGAAAATCTGTACATATCTGAAGGCGTGCAGATATTTATAAATAAAAATCCATCGCTATTCACAGTATTTTTACCCCTTTACAGATAAAATACCTAGACTGGCAGGGGAACTTGAAATAATGCAAAAAACACAAACCCAGTGGTGGGGGAATAACATTAAAATAATTTTATTAACAAAAGCATCTAGGAATTGAAGACCCCGTGGCAAGAAGTTGTTAACTAACATTTTTGTCAAAAATGAGTTAATCTAAGCCCCCTAAACTAAATAATGTACGCTCTTTCCATTGGAAATACGTTCAGAACTTAAAAAAGTAACCCATAAAAACCAAGTTTTTATTATACTCCCTTTCTTTGTAAAATATAACAACAATTAAAGACGAATTAAAACATATAACATAACACTAAACTTACAGTAATTTAATATATTTCTAAAATGTCAAATGTTTTGATAAGACACTTCATGCTTTGAAGATTAAATTCTAAAAACATTTGTCAGTCAATTTAGTTTTTCGACATTCGTAGTGAAGTACCTATTATGCATACCGACGGAGTAATTCAAATTTAGAAAATATTCCGCGACGTTATCGGGCCACCGTAATCAAACTTTTCTAATGATTGCAATTTGAAAAAACCAATAAAATTTCTAAAAATCCGAAATTATACTATAATTATTAATTTTTTTTAACGAAAATTTTATAGATCTTCTTGAACGTCGCCACGAGTCTACTTGCCAAGTTTCAGCTCGATTGGATCACGGGAAAAGGGTCAAAAATCGATCCAAAGATTTGTTTGACGGCAAGCAAGCAAGCAGACGCTACGGGTTAATATAAAGGGAGTAAAAATAATTAGAACATGTTCAAATCACATGGATGAACATGTTAACTACACTTTTTCATAAAAATCAAATCAGTTACTAATGGGAAGAACATCTTATCTTCAATAATAACATGTTCATGCCATCATTCTGAAATTAATACGCCTTTTAATTTGATTGGAATATTTATGGTTAATATAAATTTTACTCTGGCAGTACTGTCATATATTTATTTTTATTTGAAGACTATTGTAATATGTACTTGTATATTATTTTTCAATAATTTTAAATGGTACATACCATGTTTTGCATTATTAATTCACATGCCAGGTATTTTGTAATTTTGGATAATTTATGGTAAAAACGGATAGCATTTGAAGGGTTGTTTGATGTTCGTGTTTTACCAATTTTAAAAAGGTGTTATTCTATTAAAAATGAGTTCCAGGGGTGAAAAAATGGTTGTTAACTACATTTTTTAGGGAAATTTAGTATATTTTTATTTTTTTGTGCATAAATGCATTTTTTTTACTTTGTAAATACTTTTTTGATATTTTAGTGACATAAATCAATAAAAATTAATCTTGAATTAGCAATAAAACCTATTTTTCAAAGGCGAAATGCAAGTGTCTAATTATCTCAAAATGACTTGAATGTTAGTTAACAACTTCTTGCCATGGGGTCTTCAATTGTGCACTCAGTCAAGGCTGACTGACAAATTATGTTAAGTCATCGATAATATTATTTATGAAAAGTTTATTGACTCACCCCAGTGTTGTGATTGAGAGCCGCGCTCACATTGTGTTGCAATATTGTGTAAGGAATAAAAATGTCCACAATCTGATTACTTTTGGGGACTTCCACAATGATTCTGTCTTCACCGACATCCAAATTTATTTCATCTGCGGATAGCTATAAAGAAAATTGTGGTCTACATTTATTTCTGAAAAATGTGCAATTTATAGAGAAATTGATAAAAAAATTATGATACCTATTTAAATTATTTTTCTATTACGTACCATTTGCATATTTTGAAATCTATTAATTTCCCATAAATAAGTAAAACTGTCAGTGCATGCCTTTATCAACTGAGACAGATTAAAAGTATTCAGAGACACCTTCCCCCTGAAGCCACCCGTTTACTCATAAATGCATTTGTGGTGTCACGTGTGGACTACTGTAATAGCATTTATGGTGGGATTTCAAAATTCCAGCTGGATAGTCTACAGTCCATTCTTAATGCGGCAGCAAGAATAGTATATGGAGCATCAAAATTCTCGAAAAAACATCCCTTTTCCATGTACTACATTGGCTTCGTCTTCCTCAAAGAGTCGAGTTTAAGTTGTGTTGGTTAATGTGCAAGACGACACGTAATATGGCGCCTCTGTATCTTCAAGAGCTCTGCATCCCGGACGACTTAAATAGTAGATGCCATACTCTGAAGTCAGCCACTACTTCATCTGCAGGAAGGGTTGTAGAACTGACCATCCACTACCAGAAGACTAAGTTTAGTGACGGGCATTTGGAACTCTCTTCTCTTTGTAATACGAAAGTGTTTGAAAAAAGACTTAAAACGCACCTTTTTGTAAAATGTTTTCCATTAAATTAAATTCTAGTGAAGGACTAAACAATGTTAGTGTAAAGCGCCCTTGATGTGATTTTTTTTACGAAAATGGCACTGTAGAAATTATCCATTTTTATTATTATTATTCCCTTCTAATTATTATTTGTTACCGGGTTATTCCTAGTGAATTATTATAAACTAGCTGTTTGTACCCGGCATTGCTCGGCTTAAGGATTTAGTTAAAAGTTTGTGGGGGAACAAAGGTTCCATTGTTTGGCAAAGACTCTAATAAAAACGATGTCTCCATTTAATGTAGGCTGAGACAGATAAGATGTCCAGGAGGGAATTGTGGCCTATGTGTTCCGCGGGACCTAAAGAATAAGAATGCAAAATTTGGATCATATCGGCAAAAACGGTGTAGATTTGTACTGAAAATATATTAGTTGAGGTGGTGGGTTAAAGGGGAGGGGGAAATGTCGCCTATGTTACCCAATGGGTCTTAAAAAATAAGCTTCCCATTTGAGTCCGATCGGTCGAACGGTACAGGTTTGCATTGAAAAATATATCAGGGGATGGGAAAGGGTAAAAAGGGAGGGGGGAAATGTCACCTATGTTATCCGCCGGATCCTAAAGAATAAATTTCCAAATTTTGAGCCCGATCGGTCGAACGGTACAAATTTGCATTGAAAATATATCAGGGAAGGGGGGAAATGTCGCCTATGTTACCCGCTGGCTCCTAAAGTATAAGTATGCAAAATTTGAGTCGAATCAAACAAACAGTGTAGATTTGTATAGAAAACAGACAGACATGAGTTTTATAAGTATAGATTATGATGAAATACAACAAAATACTAACCATTCCATCTATTTTAAATTCTCCTATTAGATAATTAATGTTGCCTTCTGTGGGTTCTCTTCTCAGTGTATATTTAATATAATTTGGTATTGGTTTTTCCTCTGAAACACTCTCATATTTTACAGGATGCAGAATTTTATCAACATCGGTAGATTTTTTATTAAATGTGTTTATTTCTTCAATAAGGGGTGTGTAAGTCTTGTCTATGCATTTTTCTACATCTCTCTTTTGGATTCTGTGTGTCTGCAAGACACCAATAGATTTTCTATTTGTTAATACAACATACTTGTCCATTTCTAGCTCAAATTGATATTTATCCTGCAATGCTTCGAATATGACAGTCAAGAAAAATTTATGAAATACAGGACTGGTTTGAATCTTTAGAAAGAAACTAGTGTTGACAGCGACATCATATACGGTGACAGGATTTCCAGATTTGTCACTTTCAGTGTGAGCATCCTGAATACTCATGGGTACTCGGTAAGAAGAAGGTTCTTCCGAACTTAATATTTTAATTAATTCATCATCCGTAATATCATCCGGAGGTGGTATCTGATCCGTTTGACAAACATTAATGAACACTTTTTGGTCTCCATCTTTTATCCTGGTTTTGACGCAAAATCCTACAGAAACAATAGTATTTTCATTTCATTTAAATTTTCACAAGTTCTTATGATGATATACTGTGCTATTCTGAAAATAGCAATATTGGGATGTCAGATCTTTATCCCAATCTTGACAGGTATGTATAACATTATATTGCCGCCAATTTCGATGTTTTAAGTTTGACATGTTTGAAATTAATGAATGCAATCAATCAGACCTATTATGACATACGTCGTACAGACGCGGGCTGACACTGTACGCACCAAAGGACTCCTCAGAACAATTGAAATGAAGGTGCTGAAATCCATTACTGGAAAAACTCTATGTAACCGTGTCCGAAATGAAGACATAAGGAAAACTTGCAAAATAGAGGACATGGCACGATGGAGTAGATCCAGAAGGAGATTCTGGTGGGACCAGAATGGGCAGTGACAGACTCATGCATACAGGAGTGAATGAAATCCCCTCTGGACGACGCCTTTCGGGAAGACCACCGAAAAGATGGAGGGATAACTGGACCTCTTCATCCCAGGAGGCGTAGTTTTCTGTAACACAGATCAACAGATCTACTAAAAGAAAAAGAAAAATAAAAGAAGAAGAATCAATCAGAAAGCTCTAAACCGTAAACAAACGTTAAGTTATTCACAATTACGAATAATGCGCTTTCTAATTGATTGAATTCATTAATTTCAAACCTTTCAAACATAAAACGTCATAAAAACGGCATTGCAATGTTATACAATAACTGTCAAGATACAAAAATAGTAATGCCTAGTTCAGAATACAGATGACTAAGGGCCAGTTGTTTCAAGTTCGATCAAAGTAAGCGTTCAATTAAAGCATAGATTTTTATGGAAGCGGATGGTCTGATTGGTGGAGAATGTAAAAATCTATGCTTTAAAAGAACGCTTACTTTAATCCAATTTGAAACAACCGGCCCTAATTGTTATTTTATAAATTGTAAATTTTAATTTTTAAATTTTATATTCCAATACACGGCCCCTTGTCAAGTATGTGAAAAGATGGGTACTTGTGAAATTACTCTACTATTTTCAAATATCTATGCAAGTTTTTTGACACTTCATTCTAAAAAAATGAATATTTTACTAATTTTAATTATTTCTTTTCAGCGAATGAATTAATAATAATTAATGTGTCAAATACCAGGTAAAGGTTTGACCAGTTTTGAAGCCGGTTTCTCCGGAGCAAAATACTTTTTAATGTCATCTTCCATGCTGCTTTCCTATAAGACAAGACGAACAAAATCTAAGTAAAATATGCGGTTAGCACTACTTTGTCTAAACGTCACAAAAAATGTTAAGTACATTCAAAAAATTTAATTTTGTTTCAAGAACAAAAGTTCTTAATTTGTTTTACCTTGGTTATCAAAATATTTTTTTCGATAATACTAGGGTCTACCTCCAATAGAATAGAATTCTTGCTTTGAGACATGTTCGGCTATAGATAATACAATTGCAATTCACAAGTTTGCCTGGAAAGTATAATACATTTATTATTATAAACTGTTGAAATGAAACACTCCGTAAACTAAAGCTTTTATCGTAAATTCTTATAATTCAAATTATTCATTATCGATTTTTTATTTACGTTAGTAATTCTACAATAACAAGATATGTATTATTTACTATTTATTTACCGACAAAAATTATACTTTTTCGGCTGATTTTGACATTTCGCTTTCAAGATCATAGACTTTTCGATCATACTTTTTTTTATTTTTGTCTCTGAAACGAAACCGTGTTTCGTTGTCTATGTCCAAGGTACCTGTAAAATTACCCTTTACAAGCTTGAATTCGACATTACGCATCTTCTGTAGAGTAAAATATAATTTTTAAAAAGTAAGTTCATTCATAAAAGTAAATCGAATGAATTCATAAAAGTATATTTACATAAATATTTCGCGTGAAACTCTTAATCTTTTAATAACCGAAGAGCGTGAATGAGAAGATTAATGAAAGTAAAGAAGTAAGAGTTGTATGCCAGGACAGTACATAAATAAGTACGACAATAAGTACCTCACATAGATACAGTAAGAAATTTTAGTACTAAATTTTAAAAGTAAGTTTTTGGAGAAAAATTAAAAATAAATTCCATATTAATGCACTTTAGAAAAGACTCAAGGTAAAATATGAAAGCCGCATGGTAACGCAAGTCATTGTTACGGCACTGCCTCAAAAATAGCAGTACTAATACTAAAAATTAAGTCTCTTTTTCTTTTGTTTAAATTTTTTATTCATTCTTGTTATATATTAGGTCCTTACATATGAAATTGGCGTTTTGCCGTACTGGCAAATTTGATCTCAAATATCTTCTCTTTGGTTAGGAATTCCAAATCTAAATTTATACAGCTAATTACTCGTGTATTTGTGTTTTAAAAATTATAATTCATTTCTTTTTTCCTCAATTGTTTTTTTCTTTGCGTCACTCAGTTTACAAAATGAAAAACTTGAAATATCGCGTTATTTATGAGTGCGAGTTCCACCGTGGCACCAGTGCTGCAGAAACGGCTCGAAGGATTAATGATGTGTATGGCGACGGTGCCGCAAAAGAAAACACAGTGCGTTTTTGGTTCCAACGTTTTCGTTCTGGAAATTTCGACCTGCAGAACAAGCCCCGTGGACGGCCGGAGACCAAAGTTGATAATGAAGAATTGAATGCTATTGTGGAAGCGGATCCATCGCAAACCACATCCGAGTTAGCTGCAGGCTGCAGTGTTAGTGATAAAACTGTTTTAATCCACTTGAAGCAAATTGGTAAGGTGAAAAAGCTTGAAAGGTGGGTACCTCACGAATTGAGTGAAGCAAATCAACAAACGCGCGTTGACTGCTGCGTTGCATTACTCAACCGGCACAATAATGAAGGGATTTTAAATCGAATCATTACCTGTGATGAAAAGTGGATCCTGTACGATAATCGGAAGCGCTCATCGCAATGGCTGAACCCTGCCGAACCAGCCAAACCATGCCCCAAGCGAAAATTGACTCCAAAAAAGTTACTTGTGAGCGTTTGGTGGACTAGTGCTAGTGTCGTTCACTACAGCTTTCTTAAATCTGGCCAGACGATTACGGCAGATGTCTATTGTCAGCAACTGCAAACCATGATGGAAAAGCTAGCTGCTAAACAACCGAGGCTGGTTAATCGCTCTAGGCCACTGCTGCTTCATGACAACGCTAGACCACACACTGCACAACAGACGGCTACCAAATTAGAGGAGCTTCAATTGGAATGTCTAAGACATCCACCGTACTCTCCGGACCTTGCCCCAACAGATTACCATTTTTTTCGAAATTTGGATAACTTCTTGCAAAGGAAAAAATTCAACTCCGATGGGGCAGTCCAAACCGCCTTCAAAGATTTTATTGATTCCCGTCCGAATGGTTTTTTTAGTAAAGGGATCGATGAACTACCTATGAGATGGCAAAAGTGCATAGATAGCAATGGTACATACTTTGATTAAATAAATACATTATAATAAAAAAAAATCGGCTTTATGTTCCTCACATACTAAACGTCAATTTCATATGTAAGGACCTAATATTATATGTATATACAATTTTATCCATTCTTCAATATTAAATAAAGTTTACAAATGCAATATAGAATTCCAAAGTCTATGTTACTTAGTACCGGTTGTTTGATCGTTGGTAATGGTAATAGTTAAACAAAAAGCATATAGAATGTTCTTAGGTTTTCACGGCCACTCAGAATCTTCTGGTTTGTGTCTTCTGGGTTATTATACGGTGTTTTTACAACCTTTCTAGCTCAGATTTCGGATCCCATTGCAGGTTCCACCATCAGCCCTGATGATGATCTCTGCAGTAGGATCCGAAACTTCGACCAGTAAACCCGTAAAAACATGGCATAATAATCCAGAAGACACAAACCAGAAAAAATCATATATTTTTACGAAAAAAGGTTGATGGAGAACGGAAAAATCTATCCTTTTTACTCCTTTTCTTTTAACTCGTAGCGCTGCTCGTCTGCCGAAAAAACTTTGGACAGATTATTAACCCTTTTCCCGTGATCCAATCGAGCTGAAACTTTGCAGGCAGACTCGTGGCGATGATAAAAATGATCTAACAAATTTTCTTTTAAAAAATTTAATAATTATAGTATAATTTTGGATTTTTTGAAATTTTTTATTACTCCCCTTCGTAGCATCGCCCGACTCGAGCCCGGCGCGTGGAGTAGGCGCAACCTGTTTCAACTAGTAAATGGAAAGGGAGAATAGTAAAAACTTGGTTTTCATGCGTTAGTTTTTTACTCCCTTTCTTTTAGCGTCTACTTGTATGCCGAAAAAACTTTGGATCGATTTTTAACTCTTTTTTCGTTATCCAATCGAGCTGAATTTTTGCAGGCAGACTCGTGGCGACGATAAAAATGATCTAACAAATTTTCTTTTAAAAATTTTAATAATTATAGTATAATTTTGGCGTGGAGTAGGCGCGTTTCAATAAGAAAGGGAGTATAATAAAAGCTTGGTTTTTATGGGTTAGTTTTTTCATAACTATTACACTTACAACTGATCAAGCAACCGGCCCTTAAAGTTTATTTTTCTTTGATGGAGTCGTTACCGAGACACGGCGCCAAATCTTGACATAGCTCGAAAGTAAGGCTGAATTTATTTTATCAATATTTTTATATGAAAGTATGTTCTAAGAACACAGTTACTAGATTTGGTTCCCGGAGGGATGATTAAAAACTATCCTTAACTGATTTTTATTCTTCAGGCAGCTGTAGTGAAAAATATTGTAAGCCCGCATGCATTTGAATCGCGTCACAATCTGAAAATGTTATATTGTTCCATAAACATACTTACCTACTTGTGTGCTGCTATGAGTTCGCACCGGCCCTGCTGAGCCGGTTGCCAAAATAATTTTGGTTGTATTGTGTTGAAACAACAATCAATATAAATTCCAAGATGTGTTTTTTAAAATTAATTTTTATAACAAAAGCTGCTTACAACAATATTCGTCAATAAGAAACCAAAGCGCACAATTGATAAAACAATTCATTGGTAAGGCAATAGACAAATGTATATACCTCTCAAAATGTTAATAAATTAAATATCTATTAAAAAATATAATAACCTTTCCTGGAGGCATATTTCGAGTTCTTCCAATATATATATGTCAAAAATGACGCTGCTTCCGTGAGGCTAAAACTCGACGTTAGATGGCGTTAGGCAGCCTGCGCACCCGGAGTTCAAACGAAACTGCGCTCGCGTCGGCGTGAACAAACGTATTTGGATTTTGCCTCCGAATTACGAAAAGAAGAAAGAAAACAATTGCTCTCGTTTTTCTTCTACTGGAATGTGCATTTTTTCGCATCGAATTAACGGATTTTTATAATTGATTAGTAAATATTGTAATCATATTTTTCCGGGACTTTCACCAGTTTATATTCTTTCGCGTATTATTTGTGACGTGGAAGAACTATCAAAGACTTCTCGAGATATCTGCAGAAAAGATACGCCACGAAGATTTGTCACCGGACGATTTTTGACTGCCTTCGAAGTTGAAGAGGATAAATAGTCTATCACAGGTCAGTGGTCTTTTGTGGGCGTATTTGGTTTACTCATGTATGTTTTTCAGAGAGAGGAAACGTAAATTGACATTTTTTGGCTTGATTATCATATTGAGAGGTATTAATTGAATTTTATATTCACCAAGCAGATGGCTATTTACACGCTGTTCGCCTAAACACATACATTGAAACAATTCATATAAATACTTTAAAAAGTCCACAGTTTTTTCCCCGCACGCTCCCCTGTTTCAACGCACGTGCGGAAGACGGCACGTGCGGACCGCCATGGAACCCAGCGTTATAGAATTAAATACTATATATTTGTATTCAGTTGTAATAAGTTATGCTGCTGTTAGTTTTTAAAAACTCTCCCACATACGTTTTTTATTGTTTTAACAGCACGCTGCACCATTTAAAATAAAAATCGAGCAAAATATTGCAAATAAACAAGCAATGTTCACTTCACGAGCATCTGTCGTCAAATGCTGCCGTTTGATGGTCAGAATTGGGCGTGGTTTAGTTGTTGGTCAAAATTTTTGCCTCAGTTTTTCGGTCACCTGAGACTTCTATAGATTTACTATTCTGTGGTTTTTACCAAGGTGCGAGCCAATTGATTAACAGCACATTACTGCCTACTTACTTATACGTGGATTTAATGGGGTAGTTGCACATGGTAGAAACATACTTTATACTATTAATCTGTGCTAGCAAGGCGGAAATAATGAAATGGTTATTTTAAATGATGTGGCTCTATCTGTAATTTTCTATTTGCTATTAATTATCCGTATTTCTTCATTCAAAGTTTATTGTATTGTAGTTTTAAAATCATACTTTTTATATGGGGTTATTTTTTTTATAGGTACATTTTTTGTTTTAGTATTAGGACAAATGTGTTGGTTTTAGTACTTTTCATTATTGTTTAAGTTTAGTATACTCCTCGAGTTGTTTTAATTTGTATTATTAATTTATTAAGTGAATAGTATATAATAATGAGATACTATGTGGGTGAAAATTTTTAAAGATTTTGTAAATAAAATTGTGAAATAAATAAATAATAAAAAATCTACGTACATTACTTCTACAAAACATGACCATAAAAGTAAATATTTCAAAATACCTACTCGTTTGCATTTTTGCCTAACGCCGGCCGCACACTAGATGCGTTTTCGAACTAAATTAAGTAGTACGTATACGTACAAACACGCAAGTACATTCCTAACCTTCGAAGTAGTATTGAACATCGCACACTGCACACGATTTAGTAGTGCGTGTATGCACGTGTACACGATCCGGATTTGTTCGGAAATTTTTGCGATTTCGTACGACGGATATTGAAAATTTTGTCAATTTGACACATGACCACAAACGTTTGTGGGACCAAAGTGATTCAACTACGTGACCATCAGCGCAGATCATGGCGGAGGATTCTCTATTATTTCTAGATAGGATAGAGATTTCTAAAGAACTAAAAAATACCTGTAAGTTAAATAATTTGGTTTAATGAAGGTGAGGTATAATTATGTACTTCGAAGAAATTTTTTTTTAAATATTTCTCCGATGTTATGAGCTTTCGTTGCACTTCGATTCTCCCCAGCATTTGTGAATCTATAAGATAGATAGATAGTCATGAAATTTGTTATTATTTAAGTCTGCCATAATAGACTTTTCCAGAAGATACAGATTATGCATTTGGCACAAACGTCATTGGAGAAATGTCAAAGTAACTGATCGTGACAACGCAAGACGCAATCAATGTGCGCGCTCCAATACGTACGAAAATAGTCGTACGAATACGTACGTAATAATTCGTATTCCAAGTGCGGGCGGCCTAAATATGAAAATTTAAAACATACCTACGCATATCAGTGTCGATAATAGTGATCTAATTTCGATTCCTTTGAACGGCTATTATATTTTCATCCATGCATTCCTATTAAATCAAACATATAGTTTTACATGTTATTTATTGGTCCCTCCTAAAACATCCCTCAAAATCTTTTGATTAGAGTTTGTTAAAGTCGTACCTACCTGAATATATGTATAATTATTATTGTCATAATTTAAAATATTATATAAATTAAAATTCGATAACGTCTAAAAAATCATGAAGTAAAAATTTAAATAAAAATTTTGACGTTACGCTACTATTATATACAAAAATATACAAAAAAGTACCGTAAAACCTCGATATAACGGACTAATTGGGGGGATTTTTATATAACGGAAAGTCCGTTATATAAAAATAGGTTTAAAATACATCACAAAACTTTTTTTTGAAAATATGTACACTGTACATAGATATAAATAAAAAATATAAAACGCAAACAAAATTCTATTTAGTTGTCTTCGGAAATTCACCGTCAATCGACGTCTGATATCGACGCGCGTACTTTCGGTAATCCTGCTTTGAAAAAGGAATCAAATTTTGTTTGCACTTTTGAAGTTTGCTGTTTTTTTTTTATAATCAACTCTCTAAAATTACGAAAATGCGTTTAATAAAGTTGAACTTCGTTATCTGACGAATAATCAATAAATGTTATTAGATCGAACACCCATAGAAACCTACGCGTTTTTGGACGCAGGACAGCATTGTGTCTCAAATTCTAGTGCTAGACGTATGACGTGATTATCATGGCCGCTAAAAATTGTTTACATGCGGCAACACTTGAATTTAAGCGTGTATAATATTAACAGGAAGTTTTTAAATTTTTTACATTTGACTGGATTTTTTGTCCGTTAGGTATATCCGAAGTCCGTTAAATAGAGGTCCGTTATATCGAGGTTTTACTGTATTAACATTCGTCAACGTTCGACAACGTGTTTGATTGATCGAATCTTGCCGACCTCGTGGGCAGTACCTGCGGGCTATTACAAGCGAACTTGGCTTCTGGTTATCGATAAAACTGTCAAATTGGTTCACCACACTGTTATCCGAACATCTTTTATTTTTATTTAAATCTAATTAAAAGTTGGGCAATCAAACAATATTAGGTACTCCATTGGAAGACATTGACGACAGAAAACAAAAATGTATTTTATATTATATAAATGTATGAATAGTCCTATGGCAGGGGTGGCGAACCTTTTTGGGTCCGCGTGCCAAAAATCCTCAAAATTATTTCTCGATTGTCTGGCGTGCCTAAGCAGAAAAAAAATAAACAAAATAGAAAAAATAAAAAATGAGTTTTTTTCTGAATTTTATTAACAAGCTTAAAAATTACAATAGATTTTCTTAAAAATAAAATCGTAATCACTAAAAGCACACATTAGTTATTTATCAATGAGATTTTTGCTGTTGTACATTCGATGATAATATCTTAATATCTGGTTCATATTTCGTCACTTTTAGTAATACACACGACCAACTGGATTCATCAGTCATTCTATTCCTTGTATAACATTTTATGAAATTCATTTCTGAAAATAATGACTCACAAGCATATGTAGATGAGAAAATTTATAATATTGCTCTCGCTAGTTTTTTTAAATCGCTAAAGACTTCTGGAATGGCGTTCCAAGTTCTCATTATTTCTTCTTCTGCATTTTTATTAATTATGTTGAAACAAACGTCAAAGGCAGTATTGCCAGTATAAAAATTGCTAGAAGTTGCCACGATAAAATAATAAACGATTGTCGTTTATCTTGGGAAACATTTGATAATTAATAAAACGGAATTAATTAAAATTTCACGGATTATTTAATAAAAATTTAATTTTTTAAACTTAAAAATTAAAAAAAAAATTAACTTAGAAATCATTCGCGCGCCATCCAAATTACCAAACGTGCCCCCTCGGGCATGCGTGCCCTAGGTTCGCCACCCCTGTCCTATGGCATCCGGCGTGAAATGATCGAATGATCTTCATAAACTTGACTTTGTCAGGCTTATTTGCAAATCCAAAAATTATATTTCGTTTCGTTCAATTCAGCACAAAAACTAATCGTTGTCATCAAATACTTATTCAAATCATCAATTACATGTTAGTCAACTTGCACCTGGTGGTCTGCGCTAGCAACATCAAAAACATCAAGCGAAGCCGTTTACATCCACACTCGATCGAGACAAAAATGTACAATGGTACAAAATCACACAAGGAGGCCGCTCTGATTTTTGTATAAATAATCACATTGTTAATTTCAATCAAATCGACGGTCCCCACGTGTATGCTGCCGAATCTGCAAAAATTCGATTTTCGTTTTAGTATATTTAACAACGAGCAATTGGGATAGGCCATAATATAAGGCATCCGGGCCTGCTTTTTACCGTCGTAGAGGGAAATGTCGAAGGCAACAATCGTAGAGGCCGCCCGAGATCAAGGTACGCAGACCAGATTATCGGAGACGTGCGCTGTAGCACCTACCAAGAGATGAAGAGGCTGGCAGGTGACAGAGAGGACCGGAGAGGGCGAGTGCTTGTTGCAGACCAATCCTAGGATTGCGACCCAAAAAAAAATCGTTAATTATCCAATTTACTGTATATTTTCGGACAATGTTTATATTTGTTTTTTCAAACGAAAATACAATTCTACAGTTGCTTCAAATTCTGTCCACTGTCAGTGCTCGTGTCAATTCGTGATCAACGCCTCCAATTTAATTGTCTCTTGAATTTTGTTCCTCGCCTCATTACATTGCGGAAGTTGTGACGCATTTGCAGGATCTATTATAAGTAAGACAACATAAATTAAAAATAAGCAAAATTAAAAAATAATTAAAAACACAATATAAAATTGAGTGTTAGGTACTTCATTATTAACCTCGTACCTAAACCACAAACAACAATTGAACCATATTCTTTAATAAAATTTGTATAGCACACGCGCATTTATTAAGAGATAATCGGCTGTATTCTGAAATAAGCAATATTGCTATTTCCGCTATTTCGGTATCTTGACAGTTATTGTACAGTGTAATGCCGTCAATTTTGTCGTTTTAAGTTTGACAGGTGTGAAATTAAAGAATTCGATCAATCAGAAAGCCCTTAAACATAAACAAACGTTAATTAATCCAAAATTTGTGAATAACTTAACGTTTGTTTACGTTTTAGAGCTTCCTAATTTATTGAATTCATTAATTTTTAATTGCATACTCAGGGGAGTTGTGCTTAAGATGACATACTTTTTCTTTCAAGATAAATATTTGAAATAATTAAAGTCATGCGAGATCAGCATCTTGCGTATATTCTTAAATGTATCATAATCAACGAAATTATTAAAGTTTTAGAGCAATCAACGTGACATAAAATTTAAAAAATAACTTAAATCGCACTTAGATCAACGTGTGTAAGACGACATATCTATAGGCCAAATGACATAGTATGTCATCTTAGATTTTAAAGGTATGTCGTTTTATACACTATTAATCTTAAGAGCATAGTTCGCAAATAAAATGTTTCTTTCTTGCAGGTATGCCTGCGCATAGTGTATGACACCGTTGGAACACAGTTGGCACTTCACCCAATGCCCTTTTGGCCTAGATTGGCTAAATAATTCATTGCAGTAAATGTCATCTTAGCTTTGTCATCTTACCCAATAGATAATGCAAACTTTGTTTTAATTGTTGTGACAAAAACTTTGAGGTTACAATTCGTTTTTATCAATATTTGTATCATATACTTAACCTACACTTCAACACTCACTCATCACATCAGCCCTGATGATGGACCCTGCAATGGGATCCGAAACGTTGGCCAGAGAGGTCACATACACACGGCAGAATATCCCAGAAAACTATACACAGAAGAATATTTAATGCTATTAAAGGCTTCGACACCGGTCACCGGACACACTGCATATGGTACCATTCTCTTCCTCTACTGTTGGTGGGATAATTACAACATTTATAAATCAATATTAATTATATTATATATTATACCAAGTATATCCAATTAAATTCCACACCTTTGGGTATAAAGACATTTGAAATATGATATACAATAAAGGAATTAAAGGTAAAAAAACAAGAGGGGGATCAAGTGTCCCCTTTATATTGCTGCCTGTTTTTCGTGTGCAGAACTTAATAAGTAGAAACTTTAAATTGTGTAATAATTACTCAATGTATGTATGCATGACGGAAAAATTAATTTAATGTGGATATGTGACATTTCCGTTCTGAAAGTAAACAAATATTTCGTCGATTTTTAAAATAGGAACCCTGTAATGTTAGTGTACTGTTCGCCCTTCGTCAGAGGGACCAACAAATACACCTGTGATTTTGTACCATTTAACCTGTGATGTTTGTAGGAAAACCTGTGACTCTAGAATTGTCCTGTTTTCACACAGGAGGTCGCACCGCTGATGGAGATATAAATGAAAGGCGAATAAAGAAAAAAAGAGATATAAAAAAATTCAGAAGAAATATTCAATGAGCTCTGCAAGAATCTACTCAAGGACTTGTTATAAATGGGAAGATCCTGAACAACCTGCGTTATGCAGATGATACGGTACTTCTAACAAGTAACATTGAGGATCTGCAACTTCTGCTGAATCAAGTATCGAAGACGTGTGAGAAATTTGGGTTAGAACTTAATACAAACAAAACAAAATACATGCTTATAAGCAAAAATAACGCAGATAACTTGAATGACAACCATTACATAGCTGGAACGAAACTAGAGAAGGTATTGTATATTTGGGTTGCAACTTAAATTAAAGATGGGATCCTTTGGTTGAAATCATATGCCGCATAGAGCAAGCTCGTGCAACCTTTATCCGCATGAAAAAGATGTTCCGCAGTCATGATCTCAACCTAGGATTACGAATTCGAATGGTCAGATGCTACGTGTTTTCAGTATTATTCTATGGAATGGAAGCATGGACGCTTACCGAAGAACTGATAAGGCGACTTGAGGCATTCGAGATGTGAATCTACAAAAGAATTCTCAAAATAAGCTGGATGGACAGAGTTACGAATGTTAAGGCTCGGATGAATAAAGAAAAAGAAGTTATTAAAACAATAAAAATCCGAAAACTTCAATATCTAGGACATGTGATGAGACATCCAGAGAAATACGAGATCTTGCATCTCATCGGGGCCCTGGAAGAAGGAGGACTTCATGGCTGAAAAACTTGAGACAGTGGTTTGGCCAGTCTACTGTGGAGCTGTTTTGGGCCGCAGTAAACAAAGTCCGCATAGCCAACATCCGGTAAACGGACAGGGCACGAGAAGAGAAGAAGATAAAAAAATTATGGAGATGTAAATGAAAGGCGAGAAGATTCTCAAATGACGAGGCCCAGCAACAATGACAACGACTGTATTGTGAGTCATTTAAATTAACAGGAATATTTTTGATACCATTATTATAGGTAACCTACAGGTAAATAAGTATTATTTCATAACGATCGTGTTTCAAAACTAAAACGTTCAGACTATTTTTCTTGATGTTTCTAGATGTTGATTATTAAACATGCTCGGCTGTGTTGTGCTATCTTGCAAACATGGGAGAAGATAAAGTTCAGAAAAAGCGACGCGTTCTAGGACGGGTTTTAAACACAAGTTTTTTTTAAGAGCGCCTTGAAAAACCGAAACGAAATGTTTATTGAAATGATAAATGATTGATTGTTTGGTCCCAGAGTATGACCGTGTATAGGAAGAGGGAGAGGAAATAAACCGCATTATTTTTCTTCATACACGTATAATGTATTTCAGGGTCGAGAGCTGCAAAGAAAAATGGAAAAAAAAATCACAATATGTTAATTAGAACACTCAAATGTTACCTTGATAGCCACGGGCTTTCACAAACCAGTTAATTCTGCAGCTTCGATTAAATTAATTTATTTTGAGTTGCTGCACAATAACCAGTTTTTCTACATTATCACCTCGAGACCCAATTGGTGAACGCTTCGCAGTCATTAATCAGGATGAATCCAAACTCCATTCCTAATCTTCTCTCTTATTAAGGTTCAGATACACATGCTTATTTTGAGCATGCAAAACTAGTATGCCATAACAACTGTACACTTGCACTTGCTCATTATTATCGACCTTCCTTCCCGATTCTGTTACATCCTCAGCCCCGCCCAGTCATCTGTCAGACCATCACACAATCACCATCACACATCGTCGGAATATATCTCTCCACTTCTGAATGTAGGTGTCCGCCAAATTTCTACGACTGAAGACAGTATTCTCTCGGTTTTCTCTGTCTGAAAGAATTAATGTATTCTCCTCCGATGCCGCTATTCTATCAATTTCGTCGCTCCACCGAACCTGAAGACGTTAACACTTCTTCAGTCCAAGACTACCTTCGGCCCCCTCCTCTCCCCCGCCGTACACTCAGCAGCTGTGTTAAATTTTGGGATTACAAACTATAAATAATCAAACTGTAACCTTGTTTCTCTGAACAATTTGCGTGTTCGCCGCCCGATCTCTCGGAGATATTCCAAGCGTAGCCCTTTATGCAACTTTTTATTCGTGCATGACATTGGCGGCGAGGGACCATGTCTCCGCTGGGTAGGTACTTATTAGTGATGTAACGAACATTCGCATTCGCGAATATTCGCATATTTTTGCATATTCGCATTCGCAAAGTTCGAGCGAATGTTTTGCGAATATGAACATCAGAAAAAAATATAACATTAGGTTAGTAAAAAATCCATTCATTTCTTATTTTTTATTATTAGAAAAAGTAACTTTACCTCGTAATCATATTATCAGTCTTCACTTTACTTTATCATTTGGTATTATTTATTAACCATCTACTTCTACATTGGTTCATAAAGCTTAAGATTCCAGATCACTACTAAATAACAATTAACTTCTCATTAGAACTTAGAAAACAAAAATATAATAATGCAATGTAAACAACAAAAACAAATTCTTTTCTAAAACTTTTATCTGTCTTTAGATAAGTTTTTAATGTTAGGTAATCATCTTCTTGAACGAAACTAAAAACAAAAATCAAACAAAAAAATATTCTTCAATTACAAACTATAAATAATTTATGTTTTAAAATAAAACACTTTAAACAAACAAAAACAAAATTATTCTTTATGCTTCTATTAGATCAACTCGAAAATTCTCGGAACAAGATGCAAAATAATGCAAAAGGAACGCGCCTCGCGCGAAACTGAGCCGCTAAGGCCCGGTTGTTTCAAGTTCGATCAAAGTAAGCGTTCGATTAAAGCATAGATTTTTACGAAAACGGATCGTCTGATTAGTTCTGATTAGTGGAGAACGTAAAAATCTATGCTTTAAAAGAACGCTTACTTTAATCCAACATGAACAACCGGCCCTAAGCCATACATAATTGGCGCCAAATTAAAAAAAACTCAGTACAGGCGGACCTCGACTTTCGCACATAATTGGTTCCTGAAAATGTGTGCGAATGTTGAATATTCGAAAGTAGAGGGAAGTAAAAAAAAAAAATTGTATGTATTTTATAATATTTATTTATCAAGTAAATATATGATGATTGAAAGGCGTTAAAGTGGTTTCACAGACATGTTTAAGTGGGGTTTGCGGGTGTTTCCCTTAAAAAGTTATCAAGAGTTAAGTCAATAAGTTCTCTTCTTTTTCATTTCTTCATATAATATTTTATAACATGCTATGTCTTTATTATTGACCTCATATAATTATCGTTTAAACATGGCTATCACCGTTTGATCCATAGGCTGTATAAGGAAGGTAGTATTGGGAAGAAGAAAGACAACATTGATTTCCTTGTATAAATTCTGTAGAGATTTTGGGTGTCTTGGAGCATTGTCTAAGATTAATAATATTTTAAATGGTAAATTATCTTTCCTTCCTGCCCAAGATTAAATCTGTAACCTAGCTAGCTCACAAGAAAAAGATGCAAGTGATGCCAGAATTCCATTTGCTTGTGAGCGAGCGAGAGGGGGATATCTTTACCACACAGCGCGACAATGTGCGAAATAGCGAATTGTGCAAAAGTCGAATGTTCGAAAGTCGAGGTCCGCCTGTATTCGCATTCGCATTCGCGAATGTCGGTAGCAGATATTCGCATTCGCATTCGCGAATGCTCAAAAATGACATTCGTAACATCACTAGTTACTTATGTACGAGAGCACGCACGGATTGTAAGGACACAAGGCTATCAGTGATACGCTACATATTAATTTCTGAACCAACTAGGTAAACCTTAGCCCACCAAGGCTTGAAGATCTGTCTTGATCAATAGCGGCGATTCGATCTTTCTACACAATCAAATCTGCTCAAAACTACAGTGGAGGGAATGATAGAGGGAAAAATTGTCAGAGGGCGCCCTCGCCGTGAATATCTAGAGCAAGTGTGCCAAGATATGAATTGTGCCTCCTACACAGAGCTGAAGAGCATCGCCGGAGACCAATCAGAATATAGAAAGAGATCCCAAACCAATCCCACGGATTGAATGAAACCTAGGAAGAAGACACATTCATAAACGACGCCATTTATCGCTTCTTGCCATTTTCAAATTAATGTGGCGCAGCTGTTGTTCTCAACGTAGCAACTAATATAGATATCTTCTAATCCCAAATACGATAATAATGTTGCAAAACTTATTCTCATAATATTTTTGACTGAAAATGTTGCCTCCGATTACATGCTCGCCAATTCAAGTCGGAAGCTCTACCAACTGAGATTTTTACCATTTTAAAACATTTTACATATTTAAAAAAAAACATTAATCCTTATTTTACACAATCTGATAAACCTAGATCAATATGCATATTTTCTCCCATGTGTTATCATACCTTATCTTTTTTTATCTTATGTTTATGCCTTTGAGTGTTTGAATTCATATCCTGTTGTTCCACCTTACCCTACCCCTTAGATACTCTCGGGTAAAGTTTTACCTTGTGGTAATGAGAGACCTTGATATCACATTCACGCACATTCAGTGGCGTAACTACGCTAATGCAGCCAATAGGGCGCATTGGGGCCTACGAAAAATAGGGTTCCAAAAGGTCCGCTCCATACAAATGGTTTAATATTTATCGGTAATTTAGTATCAATTTCTTTTCAAAGCGACTAATAATTTTTAAAATCCACTGCAACAGGAATTATCACATTTAAAAATAATTTTTCATCTGGATTACGAAAACACGTGAAAATGTTCCCAATGTATACAGCAGTACCCCGCTAAGGTGTCTAATTAGGGACCAAACCATCGCCGCAAAGCGAAACAAGGATATTTTCATTAAGTTGTCTGAAAAACAAAGTACGTTACCTCTTCGTGAATTTACATTATATTATTGCCTTCTTACCATTACCTTCTTAGTACCTACTTTTCATTTCGCATTGCCCATTTTTTTTAGTTACAACGCTGCATACATTCTACCTTGATCCATAGATAAGATAATATAATCCTTGATCTTCTGACTTGACAAACTCCATGCCAACTTAAAGTCCTGGACTAAAAATCCACGTGGAATTGCTACATTGCATCGAAACTCCAATTAAATTTCAGCATTTAGTAGTTACTTCCGTATCCGGATAACCTCGAATTATAGTCTTTACTTTTGATCGTTACTTTTCGTCAATTCTATATTAAGTGATATTAATGACCAGATTTTGCGCGGTCAAAAGCAAAGTAGGTACCTAAGTATAGTTTCCCAGCAAACTTATTAATAGTTTATCAGGAAAAACCTTTAGAAAATAGAAAAAATAATGCAAATTTTAATAACCATTCGTCGAATTGTTGATTAATTGTTGAAAAACTAGCCTTTTACCCTTCCTAATATGCGATGACAATTCGCCAATTGTTGAGTGAAATTGGCAGTAGGTAATGCACAAGAGACTCTTTACGAAGGATGTATAAAATAATGGTCTATGTTCAAGACACACGCTAAAAATAGCTTCTTCCATCCGAACTTCTGGCCGAGTCCCATGAGGACAGATGTTCCACAACTGTAGTCACTACAAAATATACAACGCTATGGCTCCAACTTTTCAGATTAGTGTATTTAGACCATTGCATATTTCTGGTGCTTGGAGGAGATTTTTGGCACAAGATAGCGACAGTTTGCCTGTTCTCTAGTTATAAGAGGGTGCATCGTTTGCTGGTGGTGTTGTTTATATCGGTAGAAGTGTTTTGAAAGTAAATATATGTATAGGTACCTACATCTGATATATTAGGACTAGTTCTCCTCCAGGGTATTTATTTACTTGAAATCCCTCTTAACTAACGATAGTCCTGATTATTAAAAAAATGGCAGGATTGCCTTGTACCGTGTGATGCGCTAATGGGGCATATCTTTAAAGTGAGCGATACAAACGCCGAATACGTGACACGACATTGGCTAGTGCGTTCGGACTGGTCACATTGATGGTCCGTTTCCGTGATTTTTAAAAAATTTTCGACTCGATATCATATCTGAAATGTGGATTTTGCTCATTTGTCTTCGACAATATGTTGTAGATTATGGAATTCCAAAATGTGTACAAGTATTCGTTAGTCTTATCTAAAATTCTTGTCATGGCGAAATTATTCGAAGTTTTTTAAGTGAGTTTTTTTTACTTGAACGAAAATTAACTGCTATAATAATTAACTGTGACTTTCCCCATAATGTGCGGAGTTAGTGATAACGCATCTCTGTTGGCTGAAAGTAATGTATTCACAGATTTCAAATTTGAAAAATTTGAATTAACGAGCGAGAAAGAACGCAACCCGTCGTGAATACGAATATTTGAGTAAATACTTAATTATGAATACAAGTTCCTAGTATTCTACGTGAATCTTCTTTGAAGCATCTAGCAGCGTTTCCCAAACTATGGATCACCACAACAAAAATTATATAAGGTATTGCAATAACAATAATTATTATCAGGATTATTTATACCATATCGTACCTATCTCTAACATAAAGATTTAGATATCTGCATTTGTACAAATATTTAAAAATTACGTTATTTACATAATTATATCACCATAAAATGCATAGTATGAAAAAACAATATGATGAATTACGTTAATGGAATTCATAATAAATATAAAATTATAATATGGTACGCTATTGATTTTGGAAGATAATTAATCTGTTGAAATGTTGTCTTACTCTGACGGTAGGTTGTACCGCTGATTTGATCAGAAAGTATAACCTGAATATCTAAATAAATAAATATCCATCTAAATATTTAGAAGCAACTACCTTAATTAGGTGAACAGCATGGTTCTTCAGCGATGACTGGCCTAGCGTGCGAGAAAGTAATATATTAAAACAATCTACAGTTAGGAATATTTTTAAGACCCTGTTAACTACATATTCTAATGAAAAGTGAGGAAGACGTACCCGACTGGGTGATTTTTTTTGTCCCTTTTTTTCTCATGTGTTACTATATTGTTTAAACTGAGTAAGCTCTATTTTACCACGCGTACAGTGTTTAGTTATCGTAAAATGTTTAGTTATCCCTCTATCCTTTCTTTTCCATGGAAAACTGGTAAACTGGTTCACGAACTCGTAAAGGACAACGCAGGACAAATCGGAGTGGCGAAAGTTACTTGAGAAATTTAAGGCCCACGCCGTACTTACTACTGCGCCATTGACGATGATTTTATCAATTTAATTTTAATATAATTGCATTTGTTTTAATCATAAATACAAATACTTTTTTTCTTTCTACAACTCTTGTTTGTCTCGTAAAACTTGTGAGTCGCGATAGATTGTCGATCGCGGTGCTTAAAAGTTTGTTAAGCACCGATCTAGAGTATTAAATTACAATTACAATGATAATTTTAAGACATTACTTTATATTTGTTTAAATAAATGGCGATAAAATCAGACAACATTTAAACGAATGCGTCGAGTGTTATGAATTTTGGTCGTAGGTTTTGAAAGTAAAAGTTAGATATCTACGAATAGTAGGTACTTGACGTTTAACAATGCGCTTTTCTTGATTTCATTTAGATTACAGCGTTAAATTTTAGCTTGATAATGATAGTTATAATTTGTTTTTTATGACGTGTTGTGTACCTACTGTAAATTGTAAAAGCGAAAGTTTGGGTAAATGCTCGGCTTTATAAAAAAATGTGAGAAATATGTCAGTAAAAGAAAATAGTGTGACTTACAAGAGCATGTAAATGACGGCATTAAAAATTAATGACCAGCTTTCCGTGAATTTGACTTTTTTTGACATTATATATATAATATAATGTTACTGCACATTAATCCTCTCATCACTATTAATAGATATGCGGTTCCTAATTTTTTACCGCCTGATACAAATAAACCTGTTATTAACCGAGAGTATTCCATTTTCATTGAATTGTTAATTGTTATTCGGAAAAAAAGTGGTTGTATCGAAAAATAAAAGTTTGCATCGAAGCCGACGTGTTTACCGACAAGTTTTTCACCGCCGAGTGCAACCGGTTGGCGTTGGGCAATCGAGCGGATCGCGGAATGGCGGATCGGCTTTATCAGGCTTTATCGAACCGATCATAACAACCATCGAGGCGCAATTGCTAATCACAGCCGAGTAATGCACGATTCGCGATCTTTAAAAATGGGTTTCCCTTGACCCGTCGCGACGTTTATGCAAAACGGAAGAAAGTCGACTGTCGCTCCGAGCAGAGGTTGGAGGTGGTCGCCGGCGGCCCGGCCGCCCACCGCAGCGCCAGTCTCCGGGTACTAGTGAAAGGAGAAGCAGTGACCGCTGCAGCGACCGCGCCGCTTGAACTCGAGCGCAATGATGCTTGACAGCAAACTGTTGAGTGGTGCATTCGTGCTGTGCGCATTTTCCATCGTAATAGGTGAGAAAGATGACATAACATCGCCGCTTCTGCTAATTTTGTGTTACGCTACCCGCGAGTCTCGTGCGCGACATCCAGACTTCGGTCCTCGAGATGGTCACCGCGTCCGCCAGCAGCCAGTGCTTGGATCTGGAGAGTAATCAACAGTGGACGCGTGACGGAATGTCCGATGGATTCTGTGTTTGCTCCGGCATTGGAAAGCGTGATCGGGCGGAAGAGCCGTCCCTGCTGGACGATGAAGGTCACCACGAAGAGAGATCTCCAAGAGTGACTATGCGCGGGTGCAATTAATAATTTCTCTTTGTCCATCGGTTGTCCAGTTTCAATTTCGACCGTAAATTTCGTTTTCATTTGCCCGACTGGCAGGTACTGTCAGCGCGCACGAAGTAATGTTGAGTTTGCGGTCGTATTTTTTGCTCGCATTCCGTTTCGTGAATGAACTCCCGCTGCAATCGCTTGCGTAACAAACTCATCGAACTATTCGCAATCATATTATTTTAATAATCGTAGTAAATGGTTGTTGCGCAGAAAAGGGAAAGGAAAATGAAGTGACCATATTGTAATTGAAAATTGTTGTAAATCACTTATCTGGTTTGTAAGCCCGTTTTCGTTTATTACTCGGGCAATAGAATTTCTGCTAATTGTTGCCAACAAGAAATCCTTGAGGACCAGTTCTTGGTCAAAATATCATGTTGACATTGATGCAATACGTTCCGCTTACGACCCTGACGTTGCTTTAATTATTTTTTGCGAACCAATATCCTAGTAGCTATGCAAAACTAAACATGACAAAACTCAAAACGGAC
This sequence comes from Agrypnia vestita, assembly GCA_016648135.1. Lineage (NCBI taxonomy): Eukaryota > Metazoa > Arthropoda > Insecta > Trichoptera > Phryganeidae > Agrypnia > Agrypnia vestita. The sequence goes on from JADDOH010000573.1 coordinate 151,045, forward strand.
GTTTTGAGAAAGTTTACATAAAAACTGTTTAAAAATCTAAGCGCGTTCATAGTTTTAAAACTCAATAATGATTCAATTCTTGCGTACCTATTTTTAAAAGCTTTGTTCTTCTAATTAGTTAAAACCTATAATATTTTCAATTGAATAGGTACCTACTTCAATTTCTCTCCATTTTTTTATTCTGGCAATACTTTTGATACCAATTATAATATTTTCTTTATTATATTTCCATATTTTCACTTTCTTGGGTTGCTCGACATCACAGCACAAATAATACCTACCTACTTTTCTCCCATATTTGTAAAACGTATTATATATATATATATATTATATATATATATATATATATATATATATATATATGTACAATAGCTCTTATAGAATATTAATGTCACTATTTTAGAAGAAAATCTATAATTATATTTTCACTAGACATTAAGACGGTAAATGTTGTGATTGTAAAAACACGATAAAAGTGCGGACTTTGACTTATTATTATTGTGTTAAGTAGAAAACACGACAACACAAAATACTAGTTGTTCGATACATTTTTTTCTTTTATTGACAAATTCTACGACCGAGATACAAGTTTCAACAGGTAAAATGTAAATATTTGTTTTACAGGTAAAACTCATTCACTTGATTAGAAAGTAAGGCCCCTGGGTACCTATTTGATTTTCTTGTTTAATGAATTATTATAGTATTTCCTTCCTCCAAACGCAACCTAAAATAGCTATCTCATCATCTATTTAGTATTATCCGATATACCTATGTCTATTCGGAGCATTCTATTGAATATTGTGTTACAAATGCGATTAACGTGCCAACGTACTTCGCGTACAATCTGTATCTCTTATAATAAATACGGTATTATCGATGCATTTCGTATTACCGGTCATGGCCAAGTAGGTTTAGATGCTTTAATAAAATCTAGGGTAGCGGTTTTATTATTTTATTATTATTTTTTTAATTTAACCTAGAAAAACTATAGTACTTTATTCAGAGTAACAACTCCTTTGGGTACATTTTAATTTTTTTACTTTAGCCTGATGTTTCAGGAATAATTTGAGTCATCATTCATTCAGAAATTCATAATATTTACCTATTTACAGTAATTTGAAACTAGCGTGGCAGGTAAATTTTTAAACGAATTTCATTATTCTTTTGCATTTTTCTCGAAACTCGTTTTTTTGGACTTGTGGAATATGTAAAAAAAACTATTGGGTTGATTTTTCTTACTGGTGGATATACAAAAAAACTAATGGGTCGATTTTTTATACTATCCAAAAATTGGATATCCAAATACATTGGATATCCAAAAAACTATTTGGTCGATTTTTCATACTGATGAATACCTATCCAAAAAACTATTGGGTCGATTTTCATTCTGGTGATTACCTATCCCAAAAAGTATTAGGTCGATTTAGTTAAAATTTTGTACAAATCTTACTAATAACGTTATCTACGAGGCTTGCGATTTTTTTAAGTTAATTGCGCCCTTGTTTATTTCGATTTTTTAACTTAGATTATTTTAGGAAGAATTGTTTTTGAAAATTATTTTCAAACTGCTCTCATTTACACAAAAAAATTTGATTTTGTGAAAAAAAATCTTTACGCTACATCATAGATATATTATATACCAAGAAAATAATTAACTTTTTTATTTCACTCAAACCCCGACGGCATGATAATCTCCACGGAATAGGATCTTTGCGAGACACCACATATCGTCATAATCGTAGAACAACGACGCATGTGATTTTTCTCAAGTTTGCAGGAGAGCAGTTTGAAGTTTTATTTACATAAATACACTTTATGTCGTAGCTCGATAATTACAAAAGATTTTCCTTTGAAATTTGGGTTAGTTATTTAAAGTCGATACCTTTAAAACCTCAAATATAGTCAGCGCAGTACAACGACGTTTTTACGCATGCTGCATTGTTCTACGATCGCAAATCAGAACCGTCGTTATACCAACTTCGTATGACGATTAAATTAATGAAAAAAAATACACTTTTTATATACCATTAGATGGCTTCTTTTTTTCACTTTTTGACGATCCAAAAAAGTCAATATGAAATTTTTTGCACATCCGTCATTGTTCTACGATCATGACGATATCTTTTCCATTTTGAAAATAATCTGTTAATGAAAACAACGATAATAAAACGATTTTTTTATATGCAATAGTTACTTCAATTTTTTTTAATTTGAATGTGTTTTTTGATGGGATGGTGTCACCCCTTAACGAAATCCCGAATCTGACTAGCACAAATTATTTGAATTGCAATATTCCACATGGGTCCTCAGGGATTTTCTTTATTCTTTTATATTTCTATTTATACCTACATTCAGATAAACTCGCCACCCACAGGGCCTAGTCACAGCAGTCGGCGACAGCTGATTGCTTCCTGCTAGTTTTGTAAATAATACAGGTAGGTACTAAAACTCTGACAACATCCTTGAAAACAACCGCATTCCGCGTAGCATCAATACGGCAAAACAGAAAGTTTTAGAAGTAGGTACCTATGAAGAATGTCTACATCGTAATGTGTTCACTTTTCAAATGACAGAAAATTTAACTGCATGTACTACCTACGTCAGGTACGATGTATTTACGTATAATATAATTTGTTCATGTATCCCATAGAAAAACATATTATTTAGTTTAGTACAAACACAGGCATGCTCATGCATTTTGTGCATGACGGTATAACATATTATAATCATCCGTATTCTGAACTAAGCAATATTGCTTATATTTGTATATCTTGACAGTTGTTGTAGGTAGGTATAACATTGTGACGTGTGCCGTTTTTTTGACGTTTTATGTGTGACAGATTTGAAATTGATGAATTCAATCGATTAGAAAGCTCACTATTCGTAATTGTGAATAAATTAACGTTTGTTTACGTTTTAGAGCATTCTGATTGATTGTATTCATTAATTTCAAACATGTCAAACTAGAATATCGAAATTTTTGCGGCAATTCAATGTTATACCTATTGCTTGCCCAACGTAAATTGGCGTGCGGCGAATTTGGAACTAAAACCCGCCCCGCCCGCACCCGGCGGTAACCCCTCGCCCTGTCATTCAGTACAATTTTGTATTTGCTCGGGAGCTGTGACATCTTGATTACCAATATACCTACACTGAATTAGTATGTCCAAAACATCCTAAACAGTCCGGGATGGTGCAAGAACAATTGCCAATGAAGTATTAAAGTTTTGCGAAGCTGAAAAAGCAAACAATGGACCGATATTACCGTTTGACAGTTTGACAGATAGATTGAGATAAAGATCTGACATCTATTTTCATAATAGTACAGAATATCACCTAAATAATATCATATTATGCTACGTTACCATATTACAAAAGGAATGTGTTTTCATACGTTGCATCAATGATCATATTGTCAATTGCAATAAAATGAACTTTTTTAATGTTGATTTGCATTCTGAAAATATGTCTGTATTGCTTTGCGAATGAAGAATATTACAGGTAGGTACCTAATTACGTTTTTTTGAATCGCGGTAATTTAGAGAAGTATCCGAGATTTGCATTTTAAAAAATTAAATTAAATGATTGTAATGGGAATTTTAATTTAGCAAATAACATTTTGTACATCTTATAATTTTATACAGGATGTACCACAGCTAGCAGCAGAAGCTTGGTCGGTAGATTCCTGCCTGCGTTATGAGTCTAAAAAGTTCAAATAACCACGACCTGATATCAATAGTTATGAGATATGTAATATCAAAGTTTGCATTTTTTTTCAAAATATCTGACTTATTTTTTGCAAAAAGTTGAACTATCATTACAGTATCTTATATCGATTATGAAAAATTCATTTGCTTCAATAAAACTTAAATAAAATGATTATTTTTTTAAAGGTTTTTATCATTTTATTTGACTTGTATTAAAGCGAATGAATTTTTAATAGTCGACACAAGTTACTCTAATGATAGTTCAACTTTTTGCAAAAAATAAGTAAGAAATATTGAAAAAAAATGCAAACTTTGATACTGCATACCTCCATAACTATTGATATTAGGTCATGGTTGCCTGAACATTTTAGACTCATAATATAGGCAGGAATCTACCGGCCAAGTTTCTGCTGCTAGCTCTGGTACACCCTGTATAGTAGGTATAATTAAATCAGCGATTATTCATCTATTAGATAAAGGCAGTAGATGAAAGTGAATTATGCTGTATCGGTATGATTCAAAATGATTGCTGGTATATTATCTTCAAACTGATATTCTAGTAATTCTTTTTGGGTGGATTCTATCATTTTTTATATATTTGTCATAGTTTCGTGCCCATATTCGTTAGGCATGACTAGGGAATGCAATCCCGAGTCGGGATCGCCCTTTCGGGATCCCCCGAGATTAGAATTTCCGATCCCGCGGGATCCCAACGGATCGGGATCCCGAATACTTTTGTGTTTTTTTTTGTTTATAGAACTGAATAGCAATTAACGACAACGCCTTGCATTTTTATATCAGCAATTTTAATAAAATGTTAATTATTAATCATGCATTATAGTTTTTGTAGGCGTTTTTCTAAGCATCAATCAGTCAATGCAGTAGAGTTAGTAATAGTTTTTACTACTATGTTAGGTTGTTAAAATACGGCAAATATTATTCAAAGCTATTTTCATTATTTGAATGTGACATGAACATAAGTTTTAATTACTAAGTAAAACTCTATAGATATACACAATTAAACATACAAAACATAAAAAGTGTTGATCAATCCCGATAATCTCGTCCGATTTTTCGGTTCGGGATTGATCTCATATAATGCCTCGAGATGTCGCGGGATCCCTAGGCATGACATCCCTAGGCTTACTACGAATTAAAATTGTATACACGGTTATTTGGAAAACATTAACACACACACACACACCTGCTTTAATTATAAGTCGAAAATGTTCAAGCCACCACGACCAAATATCAATAGTTATGTAGATATGCAACATTTTTTCAATGTTTCTCACGTATTTTTTTGTAAAATGTTGGACTATCATTACAGTAACTTATATCGAATATGAAAAATTCATCCCCTTTCATACAAGTCAAATAACGTAATAAAAACCTTCCAATTCCAATTGGAATTTTTGCAGGGTTTTTGTCATTTTATTTAACTTGTATTGAAACGAATGAATTTTTCGTAATCGATATAAGTACCGTGATGATAGTTCAACGTTTCGTAAAAAATAAGTCAAAAATATTGAGAAAAAATGCAAACTTTGATATAGCATAACTCCGTAACTATTTATATTAGATCACGGTTGCTTGAACATTTTCGACCCATAATCAAGGCAGGAATATAGTCCTGCGAGGTTATTAACGTTTTCCAAATAGTCCCGTATAGCATTTCAAGGTATTAGAATTAAAATCTTAACGACCAATATGATCACAATAACCTGTACCTACCTACCTGCCGCCTACCGTATTTCTTCGTAGCCGTATAGAACAATTCTGCGAATAAAGCATTGGTGTCCATTTCGTCGCTATTCGCCAAGGACCGCGATATTAATACACCGGTCTTTAATCGCCCTGGGAGGCGAAATCAATACTCGATTGTCAATACAGAGGCGCCGAACTGGATGTGCAAATAATTAATTAACAATTTTCTAATATAGAGAACCAGCGGCGATTTCAACCTTCGGACACGACGTCCGCAAAGAAGTTGATGAACTGGAGAAGCTGGTAGTGACAGAAAAGGTGGGAGGCCACTGAAGGTGACCCACAACATACCATGGGCTGTTTTACGCGCCGAAGCGTCCATATCAGCCCGACACATTCACCGCCTGGTTGGCATTATTTTATGCTAAAGCGTCCTCTCCGCCCAGTCGGTCGCGCAAAACCTTCAATGTCCCATGCGAAAAAGTCTTTATTTTTTAAAAGGGGTTTTACAAAAGTGCAATAGAAGAACATCTATAATCTAAAAAATACAACACAAGAATACCCGAGGAGACATCGCACGGGACAAAAATAAATCAACACCCCTCCTTGGAGGGAAAGGGACAAAACAAAATAAAAACATGTAACACTCATGTCAGAAAAGGTAAAACCACCGATATGACACCGATTCAGGAGAGGCAACGTAAAAATTGACAAAATATAATACAAAACAGAAAGATAACATGGTAGTGCAAATAAAATGGAAAATAACGATAGAAAATACAATAAAATTAACAAGAATGTAAAGAGAAAAATAGTAGTAATAAACAAGCAAAGTGAAATTGCAAGCAAAATTATTAAAAGAAAACAAAGAAAAACCGAGGCAGGGCAGCACGGCCAAGGGTACATCAGGACCACAGAGCAGGGCCTCTCAGGATTTCCCAACGGGTCACCCAAATATCCACGAACCCTTTAAAATGTGGTGGGAGGCCAGTGAAAAAGAGGCCGATTTCCGATTCGATGGACTGATAACGATAAACGATACTGGCTACTCTGCTGGCAAGACTGTTAGAACTGCGGGCTGCAGAGAAAGTGGAGGAAAATTGTTAAGGACATCAGCAAACCACAAACCGGAGGTCCTGATCCTCCAGAGAAGAAGGAAAATACCACGACAAATACAAACCAATCACAATGTTTCATGTCTGTATCGATACGGTGATTCACCTCCACGCGTCTCCAGCCAGATGCAAGTCATCTGTCCACCGTTGTGGCATCTTCCAAATGTTCTTATACCTGAAGCGATGCCAGGATAATTTAATTTTCTAGCTAGACTGTCATGATGACGTACAATAATTAGAAGAATTACTGCCGTAGACAGGATTTGTTGCAGTGTTGGAACATTTGTGCATCGCGCTGTCCACAGGATACGTTAGATTCTTCTTCGTCAGTACATCTCGAATGCATCTGTAGGGAATCGGAACTTTGGAATGAAAGAGCGATTGGATGTAAATGTTTATTTCTTTCCGGAGATATTCCACGGGAGCAAATGAAGATGTACAAGGAAAATAAAGGAATAGATGTTTTAACGCGGCACAGGCCTGCTCGATGTTACGGCAGAGGCCCGACTGGTGTGGTGTCGCCATGTCCCTAGCTCGACCCCTTTGTTGATATCGCAGAGATTTTTACTGTGTTAAAATCAACAAAACTCTAGGTCGAGCGATAGGTACACGGTGTGTTGGACAGGTACCGCTACACATCTATTTTACGCTTTTCGCTATTGCAGACTATGAAAGTCACACACCTGAATATTAGACATACGAGAAAGTCAAATAACATAATCTTAGTTGTTTCTTTGAGTCACTGTCTTGTCGTGAATGGATATGTAAAAAATTGATGAAGCCTTTACTTATTCAAATATTTTCGTGTACCTGAGTGCTTACGTTGTTATTGCGTTACCTTTACTAATTGTTTTTGGTATTACCCAATGAATCTGCGATTTTTTAATTGTACACATGATTACGGATGAGTGCGAATACCTGCATGAGGCTTGTCATATTCAGGGTCGTCCCAAACCAGTAGAGATGTAAGGCAAAAGGGCTCAGAGCGTCACTTTCATCGGGGGGCAAACTTAAAAAGGTAAAAGGATAATCTACCTGCCTACCTACTCAGTGTGAAACGACATATTTAAATTTTTAGGACATGCAAGTGTTATAGCTTTTGAAACATGTGAAACACAGAACAGTTCTAAAAAGTGTACGATGTTCGGCAGTGGCGGCAATACAAGCAAAATAGCTGTGCATATTTTATCTTTCCTTCTTATAGCGCGGCTAACCAACTCCCGCGATGTGCGTCTATGTTCACAGTAATTCGTGTTATAGTTCTGTCTAGCGGATATTTTGGTTTGTAACTAGTCTATATTTGAATGGTTGCAGTAAAATAGGCACTAAGTACCAAAATTTCATTTTTCAAACTAAGTATGCAGCTTGGTTCTATATGACATCGCCACTAACCCCAGTAATGCATTATGTCCCTGCAATGTTGCATTTAGCCGCTATGCTCGTTTGAATATCGCGACTTCGCCAAGTACCACGGCGTATTATTTAAAAAACGGCGCTAAGTGCCGTGGTCCTCTAACTTCAGATTGTATGAAAATGGCTGACCAAGTAGGGTGCGCGTCGTGTGAGCTCCCCATACAAACAATAAGGAAAAATTGTTATAAAGTATATAATACAAATAAAAGAAGAAAAACACAAGGCCTGGAATATACATCAATAACTCAGAATATCATTCCAGCAAAAATTCACCAGTATATGAGGTATGATTTATTTTGTGTTTTGAAATTAACATTTATCCCGGTATTTTGTTACAGACAAGGTATACTGTTTGAATATGCTCGGGGAACTTATCTAATGTTAAACTACACAGACGTTGGACTTAGTGCCTTTCATAGGAAATAGCGCTGGGTACTTGGGAGTTGTTTGAAATGCATATTTCGCAACTTAATTAGGGGAAACACGGAAAACTTTTTCTTCTAGTTTTTATGTAGAAAAGACAGGTAGGATGTGATTTTGATGACGATTTTTAAAAAAAAATCTCATATATGACATTTTTATTCACTATATCTTGTTTTCCTCGGCTTGTCGGTCATGGTATCTACTTAGTGCGTAATTTGAGTACGTCTATGTTAGCAACAGTTCTTTCCTAGTCACTGGTGGCTATTCTATGGATAAAGGTCATTCGGCTCGTGCAGAATAGCTGTGCACTGACCAATACAGCGCAGGCGCACAGGAATTTAACGCCTTTTAAGGATTAGCATTTCTCGGTGGAATTTATTTCCAAGACAGCACCGCTCAAAGACGTGATTCGCAAGTTATCGGTATCGACAATGTCACCCGCCAGACACCAGACAACTGTCATGCGGTCGTGACAATTTTTTAAATGTGTTTTTATGTTCAGCATCGTTTTTGTATTGATAGGTTTATTAGGTCCAGACGCTTCGAAGACTTTGATTTATTTTCAAATTTGTGTAAATGGCGGTGTCAACTTTTAGGTAGCTCTTGCATTCTAAAGGCCGATTGTTTAATCAGAGGTACCTATAGCAAGAATAATTTCGTTGTCTGTCTGTCTATATGTCCGTTACTTTCTGTAACGTCCGTAACTTTTTTTTTCTCAATTTTTTTCTAACATTGACGAAATTCCTACCTCTCCCTTTACCGAAATCTTTCCCCACGATACATTTTCAACTAACTTTTTTATAAAATAACTTTTTCTTTGTTTTTTTTTATTTTTTTTTTTAACATAGACGAAATTCCCCCCTCCCCCTTTACTCCACTATCACCGGAAGAGGATGGTCTCCCCACGATAAATTTTCTATACAAATCTACACATACATTTTGCATAGATATACTTTAGGAACCGATTTGTAAAAGGAACGTCATTTTTGACAGGTTACAGCTAGTAATGGTAATCAAAAAACATAGATTTTAGCGAAAACGGATTGATTGATTGAAAATGCAAAAATCTATCCTTTTTACGTGAAAAATCACGGACATAATAATTGCAGAATTTTGAAGCTGGAAATTCATGAATTTCAGACATTTGTTTTTAACTAAATATAAAAATGTCAAGACCATGTATGATGGGCTTGCCTTGTGGTTGATTGCGTGTCGCACTCCAATTATCTAAAATTGAATTTCCAGCAAGTTACGGACGTCACGGACCAACAGACTGACAGACATCGAAATTATTATATTTATATTACTATTAATATTGATCAAACAACCGGTCCTAAGTTAGCACTACGCGAAGCCGCTTTAATGATAGTCCAACGTTTTAAAGAAAAATATTGAAAAAAAATGCAAACTTTGAAATCAATTATCTCCATAACAATAATAACTGGTATAAATTATTTATATCAGAACATTGTTGCTCGAACATCTTCGACTCATAATTTAGGCAAAATTTACCTATAAGTTATTGGGGATAAGCTCTGTTTTACCCTGATATGTTTACACCTATAAATTGTTAAGTTAATTTATTATTAAAAGCACGAAACACGGCACTAAAATACATTTTTCTTTTGGTTTAAAGCCATGTATTCACTAGGGGACAAATTGTCCCTCAGCAGCACGCGCGGCATAGAGTCTACGTGACGTTGCAACGTCGTGCACTGTTCCGCGACCTCGCGCACAACATAGCGCGGCATTTCTACGTGCCGTGGCAACGTTGCCATGCGCACGGTACCCGAGCGTACTCACTGCAACATTCCGCGGAGCGTCAGTACCACGTGGTATGTTTACAAGTGAATACGCATGCGCTGTATCTGTCAAGATGACAATGCGGGGAAACGAAATCGTTCTCGAACTCATCGAGCTGTATCGATCGAAGATCGCATAGAATGTCCGTCCTTCATTCTCTTTGCAGTAAATAATTTCGCATTCTCCTCTTTTTTCTCCTCTTACTTTTCGATAAACTCATTAACATAAACAGATACGCGGCGATCATCATTACTATTATTTTGATATAAATTGTTTTGCAAAATTTTACATACAAAAAACAAAGGTTTAAAGTTGGATATAGAAGAAATTACAATAAGCATTAAAAGCAAATTAAATATTATAAATAATAAAGTTTTATAAAATAGGTATACCTTTTAAAAAAATTTAAAACTTTTTTTACGCTCGAATTTTTTACGATTAGAAAATCAGATATACTAATTGTGACCTCACAGGGATTCGAACCGGAACCCTCGGTGTGAGAAGCCAGTATCATACCCACTGGGCTACGAGGGTCACCACTTTAGTGCTTAATTAGTTATTCATCTCCCATATATTTATTTTTTTGATTTTGTTAATGTTTATACTTCCAAATTAAATTTTAAGTATATGTTATAAAGTGATGAAAGGAACATTGGCCCCGAAACATGTTAATTAAAATAAATTTGTGGTTTACATAAAGTGTTTTTTTTCTTAATTTTATAAATAATGTTACCAGAAAGTCGATACCTTAAGGACACCCAAAAAGACTTCATTCATACCATATATACATACAAAAAAGTAGCTTCGTCACTAAAAGACCTCATAGGGCGATATATTTCCGCGACGTCTGGAAAACAATAATTATTTTCAAAAAGGACCTTGTTTTTAATAATATTCAATTTACTACAGTAAAACCTCGTTAATTTGAAATTGCGACCCAAAAAAACATTTCGAATTGCGCGGAACCCCGTTTTCGCCAAATGAGATACCGCAGCTGTCATCCATAACCTCATCGGATGACATTTCCGCGACAAGATATGTGAGTCCCGGTGTGTACACGTCAAATGACCGCGTCATTGTCCCCGAAACATGAGCGTAGATGTTGATGCGACATGTCGAGCGGAATGTTTCGCGATTTGTCCCCTAGTGAATACATGGCTTAAGTTTATCGAAGGCTCTGCCATAGCGTTAAAAACAGAACGATATAAATAGCGCGCATGAAATAGAGTTAAAAAATTTCAGAACATTTTATTGGAGGTTCGCGGTTGGACTGTAATGTATAAGAATACACATAAGTAGGAAGAAGCGTATTCTATAAATGGATATAGATTACCTACATAATATGTTGTTAAATTTTACGCGTTTTTTAAATGCTTTTAATACGTTTTTAATTATCTGCATTAGGTAATTTAAGGCCCCAGACCACTGTGCGCGCGCGGTATGAGGGTGTATTTTTCCTAATTATTTTCAAGGAAACGATACATGGAATTTTTTATTTATTACTCATAGTGTATATATATATATATACATATTGAAGACTGCATAAAAATTTTTTTACTCAAATCTAAAGTATAGTTTTCGGTGTACGCTGCTTCCAAGAGGACACTCTGACGAATTTGCCGCTGGGTGGTTGACAGCTATTAAGCCATAGGGTACAACCGAAAAATAAAATAAAAATACATTTAGAAATGAGACATATAGGTTCATAGCTTCACGTAGGGTTTCACAAAGTTCACGTAGGGGAATTTCGATAACTAAAAAAAAATGGCGGACTAGCGAATTTTATTTTCGATTTTTTATAGAAAATTTTCATTATTTATTAAAAAAAATAGAAGGGCCCCTTTATAAAAAATCTCCCCTACGTGGTGCCATAGAGACTGGATTTTCAAACAGTTTACGACTTGGCGCACGCAAATCGGATATAGTTTTTCTGATATGCTGTCAACCAGGTTGAAAAATGCACTTTTGAGAAAAACGCGTTCAAAGTTTTGCTGAAGGATAATTCAACATACAAACAAAAAAATTTAAACTGATGTATCTCCGTCAATTTTAGAAATTTCTTTAAAATATTTGGTGAGAGCATTCTTAACAAATGCATCTTTCAGAAAATGAAAAACAAAAATGAGAAAAAATATTTTTTCACAGTGGTCTGGGGCCTTAAAATGGAAGCCTCCACTCGGCTCCAGAGCTTTAGTGACGGCTCGATTGTTGTTTCTAAAAGGTTTCTAAAAGGACTGTCTTTCCATATCCGGTTTACCTGCCTGTTTATTACATGCCTTCCGCATGTAGGTACGCTCTCTAATTATTCCAGTTCCCTCAACATTCGCGTCGTATATCTATCTTTCTTACCATTCTCTCGTCATAAATTTTTCTACAAACCACCTAAGCGAACTTTTAAATTTTGTTCACTGCGCTCCCTACCAATTTGTTCATTCTTTACTATACAAATAGATTTGCCACGTATAAATGATTTCTTTTAACGATATTTTTATGTGAAAGTATGTTCTAAGAACACAGTTACTACTGGATTTGGTCCCCAGAGGAATGATTTATTAATTAAGGATAAATTATAGAAGTCTCACAGAGACGAAGCTATTTATATATGAGAAGTGGATATAAGCCTCTTATACGATGGCTCAGGGCTGTATGAGCTGGCTTAAGTGATCACTCTACGCAATGCAACGTTCACCAATTCCATCATAAGAAAATCCACGCGTTATCAAATTATTTGAAAGTTCTATATATGTTTCAAATCAAGAACATTTCAGATATTGCACTGGTCTCTGCTAGAGACATCTGTTGTTTTTTTTTTCTCATTAATAAGTTAATATTCATAGATTTCGCAACTCGTAAAGTTACTTCTGTATTTTATTTTACGATGGAATTGCATTGTGTAGAGTGATCACTTAAGCCAGCTCCTACAGGTTGTAAGTCCTGGGCTATCGTATACCTAAGAAACTTCCATCCACTTTTCTCATATATAAATAGCTTCGTCTCTGTGAGACTTCTATAATTTATCCCCAATTAAGTAAATGATTTAATTCGTATTGCATTCAGTCCACTGCTAGATTAGCCGTATAGTATAAATATAAATAGTAAATGCTACGAGCCCCGCAATAAAATTCATAATTTAAATTTATCAATCAAATATATTTATCACACTTTTTCATTGGTACATCATCATTTCATTTTTCATTCATCATTTTTAAATCAAAATCAAACACCAAATCATTTTTAAACCAAAATCAAAATCAAACGCCTAAACAAAAAATTTAAAGTCATGTCTCTTCTCAAAGGAAATATCCCATATGTGTGGGATGGGAGAGAATTTCCTATTATTGGTATTATAAGTTGGAAGGGAAAAGAGGTACGTCTGTCTGGTAGGTCGGAGTGGGACATGGAAAGATAGCAAGATGATTTCAGGAGAATCAATAAGGTTATGAATTATTTGCAAAAGGAAGTATTGATCTGATAATAAGTTTAGATCGGTCAAAGGGTGTAGGCTTTTGTAGAAAACAGATCGACAGACATACATTCACCTATATACAATAATATATAAATATTTTCAGTTAGTACCTACGATGGCTAATTTGTTTGTTTAAATAATTACTTAATACTAATATTTGTATGCAGCAATTTCAAAGGAGACATTATTGCGAATACCTACCGTAAATTCAATGCGTAAACTTGAGTACCTAAGTATGTAATAAACGTTCATTTACATTTTAGGTACAAAAAACATTCATTTCATAAGAAAAAGTTTGTCAATAGTTTTATAAGAAAATGTATAGTTTGTTGACCTTTAATATGTTAAAAAACATAGAAACATAACATTTATTGATCTTTGGTGTAATCGTCGGTAAAAATACTGGAAAAATATATAGTGATTAACATGCGTACAGCCCTCACTTAACGACCAGGTTCCATTCCACCGACCTGGTCGTAAATTGAATCCCTATTTTTTTTCATTTTAATCATATTTTTGTGTGTGTACATTTAATTATATCTATATTCTCTTCTTCTACTGTTTCATGTGTATTATTTTGTACGTATATTAATATTGTAATTTATGTACCTATAGGTACAGGGTTATTTGGAAAACATTAATAACCTCGCAGAATTATATTCCTGCCTTGATTATGAATCGAAAATGTTTAAGCAACCATGGCCTGATAGCAATAGTTATGGAGATACGCAACATCACGAAGTTTACATTTTTTCAATATTTCTGACTTATTTTTTGTAAATCATTGGACTATCATTACTTAAATGGCTTTTTAAAAATTAATGGCTTTTTTCATGAGTTTTACGATTCTTGGCGAATTTCGCAATCAATTCACGGTAACTTATGGAATGCCCTTTTTCTATACATAATATTATGTCGCGATCCCTAAAATTGTGGAATCTGTGTAGGCTATCTTCATGTGGTTGCCTTGATATGAGCGTATAGTTTAGTTTGCCGCGTTTACGTGTTTTAAATTATTTTTAAATTTGTCTTTAGTTCGTTTTTTTTTCTAATAACTGTGTTTGTGTTATTAAAATGTTTAATTTTCTTTGTAAGATGTTATTACTGGCTTATCTTATTATATTAGGTACGTATTTATTGACAATTGTATTTCTATTAACTGTGCATTGTTGGTCTGAGACGGAAAAAAGGCTGAATCAAAATTGTGTGAAAATTGAAGAAGCGTTCCATAAATTCTAGTATAACTAAATATTTTTGTTTATGGCCATCCAAACATGACGGAAATGGAAAAAAGATTTTTCCGCAAGTGAGAACAGCAAATATGTCAATATGTAAGGGAGAAAGTGGTAATGGGAGTCAGGGGGCAATGGTGGTCAGCGTTCTAGCATCCAGACGATAGTATTTAAACAAACGAATAATGGCTTAAAATACTCGTTATACGACAGCTCGCACTCCCCTAACTTCCTGCTCAGTACGCGTCCATCGTTTGTACAGCAAGTCTGCCACGCGTTTTCGCGCGCATTCGATGTAATTTTACGAGTACACGAAATAAGTTCGGAGTTATTTAAGTTACATTATTACTATTATTATTATTAACTATTATTATTATCATTATTAAGTTAGTTAAGTTACATTATTACAAGAAACCTGAGTATTTAAAATAATTTATTGAGTGACTGTAAGATTAAATTAACGATTTAGAAAAAATTGTGGTGTTTTAACAGCAAATATTTTTTTTTACACATTAGGTATGATCGGGCAATGATAGTCACTGCAATGCAGCCAATGAGAGTTAACTCCATCAGCTAACGAAGCAAAAGGAAAAAACATAGTGCCAAAATCAAAAATCAAGGAGCAAAAACTTCAAAAAAGGGTAGCAAATAAGGCCAAAAGGCGTATACTCCAAGAGCAAAACACGTCTTCGGAATCAGATATTAATTAATCTTAATAAGATATGTCATGACGAAGATGACGATATGAATAATTGCCTAGTTTGTGATGAATTCGGTCGCAACAATGAAGAATGGTACAGGTGCTCTTCTTGCGGGTTGTGGTTGGGATTCACCACAAGGTTAGGTATGTGTGTGAAAATTGATGGACTAGGCTGACTCTCAGTGTCTCCTTAGTGACTATAATTACCCTCATATGTGGACAATGGTGGTCAAAGTTGATTTTTTTAAGTTTAATAGCTAGTAATGTGTTATTCCAAAGGTAATGAGACTGTTTAAGACTGATAGTTTAATAGTTAAACTACCATAAGAGTTGATTTTCTTAAAGTTTAAACAAAAATGTCGTGTTTCATTCTAATTCTTGCTTAAGTGACTCCCATTACCCCTCTCTCCCTTACTTTAGCAATATAAATGTCTTTGCATTAATATAATAAATATTGCGTTTTCAAATTTCTTTAAATATAAGCATAAATTTAACAAAATTAACGGTTTTTTCAAGAGTTTCACGATTTTTGGCGAATTTCACAATCGATTCGAATTTATTTTATTGGGTCCCTTGAATTTCTATAATTTCTAATATTATTATAAAGAAATATTTTTAAATAAACTTAGGTATATATATTTTTTAAATAATAATTAGACATCTATTTATGAGACAACATTAAATACATACACAACATATTTACATTCAACACAATCAACAAAATGCAAATATATTTATTTTAGAATTAGGTGTTCAACATTATTGGAAAATATTAATAGCTACTAAAATATGTGGACAAATTTATAATAGAATACATAGTATAAATAAAGCTAAAAAATAATTTAACGGGTAAAAAGCAATAGCCCATATCGGCTCCACACGTTCGCCACCTGGTTGGCATTTTTTTAATGCTAATTGCAACTATCGTGCTACAGCGCTGGAGATGTAACTTCGCGCAAAAACCATTCACTGTCCCGTGATGCAAGAAATAGTTATATTTGTTTAATATATGATATAAGTTATATATATCTAAAATAATGATACACGCTGCTCCATTTTTTTTTGTAATATGTGAGATATTAAAATTGTGGTTTTATCACTGTGTTGACAAATGAAAAGTTACACTTAACGCACACATACAAGGAATGTTTACATGGGAGTACTTACTAATTTTACTCAACATTTATTCGTTGTATATTTTGTTCGATTTCTTAACTCATTTTTTTTTATTTTCAGTTTCCAGTCAAAGTGACTCAAGAAAATCAAAAGCGGAGGACAAGAAACATGAAGACTTTTTGTGTCCTGAAGGAGTGGGGAATGGAAACTTCGCCGATCCAGCCACTTGCAGAAGATTTTATCAGGTATGTACCAATCTCCCGATGCTTTATGTAATGCCTTCATAAATCTTGAAACTTCTGCCAAAAACATGGGTCTCATAGTAAACCAGCAGAAGACAAAATACATGGCCGTAGGATGCACCCAACAAATCCCAACTCTCTCGTGTGGAAGTCAAAATTTTGAAACGGTACCAAGATTTACATACCTAGGATCCCTGATAACATGCAACAATAATACTACAGAGTAGATCCAGAAGCGCATAGTGAGCACAAATCGCTGTTTTTTCCACCTAAAAAAGCAGATAAAATCCAGACTTGGGTCCAGAAAAAATATTAGTGTACAAAACGCTTATTAGGCCAGTGCTCACATACGCGGCTGAGACGTGGGTACTAACTAAGAGGAATGAGCGAGCACTGGACGTTTTTGAAAGGAAAATTTTGAGGCATATCTTCGGACCGGTTCTAGAAAATGGACTTTGACGCAGACGTTACAACAATGAGCTCTATACTCTATTTAAGGAGCCAAATGTCACAAAATTTATAAAACTGGGAAGACTTCGGTGGCTGGGTCATGTGGAGAGAATGTCCGAGCATCAAGCACCAAAGTTCCTGCTGAACTCAAGGCCAATAGGGCGAAGGAGCTTAGGAAAGCCAAATCTAAGATGGAGTGACGTCGTCAAAGACATCTCTGCCTTAGAGCTTCGAAACTGGAGAGAGCTGGCACTAGACCGAGATGAGTGAAGAAAAATTATTGAGGAGGCCAAGACCCACCAAGGGTTGTAGTGCCAAGAATGATGATGATGACGTACCAATCTATCTAACATTCCTAATATATCTGCCTTAAATAATCACTTAAGTAGAGCAAGAAAAATTTTAAAATTCATGAATAAATACAACTTTGTCAAAACTATAAAAAATGCCATTAAAGATAGATATATTCAGGACCCCGAACCTGCCAAATTTCATTTTGAATGTGGAATATCGTTGATCGAGCTTAACTATCAAAATTCATAAATGGACGAATAAATAAGGTGATTAAATGAAAAACGTCACTTTGCATATTACGAGAATACAGAACGACGTGTTTGAACATAATTATTGAGTGTCAATTTATTTTATCCTATTGTTTTAGAAGCATTTTATCAAAAGCACACCTATATACTTTAAATTTCGGGTGTTGAATAATAACACTTTTGCTTCTAATCGCCTCAAGTGCAATTTATAGAAAAATGATAAATAATAATGTGATTGCATACCTAAGGTGTCAATTTTAATATTGAACTTATTATATTTCCGTTGATTTTTTAAGTACATAAATAAGTATTTAAGTATATAAACACTTTTCCCATCATTATTGATGGATGTTTTGTGATGTTCAAAATTGTTATTTTAACCGGTTACACAATAACCGTAATTTGAGATTTGTATTTGATTTTATCGAAGATTGGTAACGTATTTTTCACAATTCGACGGACAGCCATCGGCACTAGGCAACAGTTAAATCTCAGTTAGGGGCCATTCAAGTATTACATAAGCAGAATTTTAGTAATCTTTAACCCTTCCCCTCTTCCCCATTGTCAGCAGTGGTAGGAGAAATCTTAAACATTTTACAATTTAAGTAAATATTGGCTTTCATGCACATATTCTAAATATCATTTAACGTTTGGTAAATCAGGAAGATCTGGTTTACCAGACCCAACATATGTAGAAACATGATAATCATAACTTTTGATTGAGCTCCATACCTCTGCTAGTACATTTCTGGCAAACTTAAAATTGGATCTTTCTAAATTTTCATTAATTGCAAAGCCACGGTCGTCCAAATGAGACCCCTAAATGGTTGTGAAGCAATATCAAATCAGCCAGTTCACGTCTTAGAGGAGCTATTCTGCGCTCTACTCAGTTATAAGCACTTCTGCCAGAAGCATGTAGCTAAAAACAATGCGTCGAGATCATATCGCTTGAAGTGTTATATAGCAAACCCTATCCTGCCATCCAGACCCCCATGTCATCAAAAATAAGCACCCCCCACCTCCCTTTGGTGCTTACGTAATACTTGAATAGTCCCTTACCAATCATTGATACAATCAGACACAAATCGCATTAGAAGCCACATAAAGATAAAAAAGCTAAGATATTTGTAAAATACTATTTTCATGCGTTAATTAATTCACCAGCAGTGTAATGATTAAATGCCCTTTCCTGTCACATGGTGAAACCCAGGTTTAGTTAATTTTATCTTGTTTCCCTATGTTAAAAAAATGTACCCAAAACACATTTTTTGCAGTCGACAAGCAACCATAGGTTCTAGACAACAATTATGTCTTATATCGATACAATCAGATACAAATCCCAAATAATTGTAATGAAAATAAGGGTCCATCTTTAAATTACGTCACACGGTAAGGGGGGGAGGGGGTCAACAAAGTGTGACATCGTGTGACAAGAGGGGGGACGAGTCACCAGCTTCGTGACATCACATGTATAAATCTAAAGTATTAAAAGTCAACTCTAACGAAAACCTTTAAAATATTAATATACACATCGAAAGTTCATAATATTATCCAAATCAAGAACGAAGTGACTGCTATGCCAGTCATAAATAATATAAAGAAAATGGATTCAAAGTCCGTGGACACAAGATGATTAAATTTTGTATCGTTCATTTGGGTAATGTTTTGTAATATTTCTAAAATGCTTAATTAATTGTTGATTTTATGAAAAAATATTTTAATTAGAAATATGTATATGAATAATTTTGGAATTGCTGTTTTAATTTTTATAATTTCTAAATTTTAAATTGAAAAATATGTGACATCACACCAGGGAGGGGTCACACAAATGTGACCACCTGTGACGAGGACGTGGGGGGGCTCCAAAAATCATGAAATTCGTGTGACGTAATATATAGATGGCCTCAAAGCAGTTAAATAATGGTTTAACCGTCACTAAAAAATACACATTATACGCAGGGGTGGCATGAAACATGTATCCGTGATACGTAAGGTATAATATACTAACCTAGTATGTAGGCTTTATCTACCTAATTTTTATTTTCAATTACATATTTGTTGGGCAGGGGACAAGCTATATAAGTTTATAGATCAAAATTATCAACCATAAGATGACAATTCAACTCGCTCAAGTGATTGAAAATTTATTTAAATTTTCAGTGTGTTGATGGTTTCCCCTACGTAAACCGGTGTCCATCTGGTCTTCACTTTGATGACATCAGCAAGTATTGTACGTTTAAAAATGAAGCAAGATGCGGCCCAATAGCGTCAAGTAAGTCAATACTCTTTTAATATTTATAATTTTTTTTTAATTACATATTTATTAATTAATGTAAAACTATTGTGGGTGAACTTTGAAACGAGCTGTTTGTTTTCTGTCTGTTGTTGAATAAATTTGACATCGAATTTCTGATTCTAGCACCTTCCCCAGTGACGGAGGCAGCTGTTGACTTAGCAAAGAAGTGTGACCCCGCAAATTGCGTTCTACCATACTGCTTTTGCTCCAAGGACGGCACTTTGATTCCTGGAGGTTTGGAACCAGAAAAGGTTATATATAAAATAGTGTTATCAAAATTATATAGAATTAGAAATTTTATTTCTTTTTTATCTTTTCTGTGCATTATATTTTATAAAACATTTTTCATCTACATTATTGGCATTCCAAATTAATACTTTTTAAGTTGTGTTCGCCAACATCTTTCTCAACATTATTTTAATTCATTCTCATTTATTCGCTCAACTTACCCCAAACCACCTTAGCGACCCTTTTTTAATTCTATTAGATACTATGCTAAGATCAGCTTTACATTCTTTACTCAGACAAATGGGTTTGCCACACATATATCTCATTTCCACTGCATTCAGTTTACTTTTGTTACTCTTCTTCCATCTCCAGGCCTCTCTTTCATACATCAGTATTGGTGCCACAATTGGATTGTGCACCGTTAGACTTGCCACGGTTGACGTTTATGCCTATTAGAATTTATTGCATTGAAAGCACTGTTCACCTTTTTCTCTGCAGTCACCTTTCTCTCGGTATCTTTCTCAGTCTTGCCTTTTCTACATTCTTCCCAAATACACAAACTCACCTACCAAATACCAAAATCTATTGCTTATTAGAATTACACAGGTTGTCTTACTTTCCTCCTTCTCGAAAATCATCACTTTTGACCTGTTAACATTCATAATTGGTCACTTTTCCTACATTTCCACTTTTCCTACCTTACTTTTTCTATCAAAATTCTTCTGTAAAGTTTTCCAAGTGAGCTCAATAATTATCCTATGTTTCTTTCATTCCGTTCTCGACCATGTATCTTTATAAAGACACATGATAACGGATCTCTTTCGGTTCAAAGGTGTGAATCTCCTTCCTCCAAATATCAATTGAAGAGTGTTCAAAGCTACAAAATCACTAATGGGCCACCAGCCTCAATATACAACAGTACTCTACATGTGGCTATATCGCCTAATATATTTTTTCAAGTTTGTTAGTGCTATTTACATTTCTATGTACTTTGAACTGTAAAAATTTAAATTATTTAATTTTAACACATGAATTATAAAGGTGAGGAAGTATAACCTAAACCTTCTATATCAGTGTTTCCCAAACTATGGGTCGCGACCCACTGGTGGGTCGAGAGTGGATATTAGGTGGGTCGCAGTCACAACACCGCGCAACACATCTCCTCCGGGTTTTGTCGTGTTTATTATAGATAACGAAGTGCATCTAGATATCCATTTTCACTCATTTAACAGAGTTGAAAAATAACTTTAAAGCTAACTTCGAAGAAGAAATGAAAAAGTTCTACATGATAAACTGGATTTAAAATCCATTTCAAGACAACATACCCACTGAAATATCAACAAAAGCAAGTGAAGAACTTATTGATTTATCAGAAGATACGTTGCTGAAAAATACTTTTAATCGCAAGCAATTAGCAAAATTGTGGCCTTCAGTTGCTGACACTTATCCCTGCTTGTATGACGAAGCCATGAAAAACCTTCTCCCCTTCACTACCTCATGTGAAGTGGGATTTTCTGCCATGGTTTCTATTAAGACTAAATACAGAAATAAATAAGACTATCGAATCCACCGCAATTAAAAGTGACTAAAATTGAAGTCAACGCTAATGCTGTTATGACAAAAAATAGGCAACAAATTCTTTCTTCCCATTAAAATATCACATATTAATATTTTTTGTAATTAAAAATTTCGATTATATTTGGATGTTTTTCTTTTTTTCTTAATTGAACAGTCTTTCGTATGGTTACAATATGAATTGGTAAAATGTGAGGCAGGAGGTGGGTCCCGAAAATTAATTTTTTTTTTGGTGGGTCGCGGTCCTGCAACTTTGGGAACCACTGCTCTATATACATATTTAATTGGTACTTTTAAAGCCAAATTAATACTAGGCGCAGACATTTTATGCATAGAGGCACCTTATTTTGGAATCTGTGCTTACAAGTTAAAGAAATGTGCACTGCAGTTACTTATGATAATTTAATTATTAATTCTTAATTTGATGCTGTTTACCATATGGTACCATACATAACCAAGCATATTATGAGCTGTTTATTGAAGTGATTACAAAGATACCACTTTATCTTTGTCAGGACAGACACAAATAAGTAATGGATAATTAGTAATAAAAAATTACAAATACATTTTTCTTCCTGGAAAATAAGCCTAAGCATCTGGCGTTCCAGAAAGCAAGAATACTTTCATTCAGCGCTCCTACATTTGACGCTAAAA
The DNA here is from genome assembly GCA_016648135.1 of Agrypnia vestita. NCBI lineage: Eukaryota > Metazoa > Arthropoda > Insecta > Trichoptera > Phryganeidae > Agrypnia > Agrypnia vestita. The sequence goes on from JADDOH010000573.1 coordinate 173,714, forward strand.
CATGCTTAAACATTTCCTTAAAATGCGAATATTTAGCATTCTTTGATTTGGGTTTGGGCCTGTGATCATTAAACATAGTATCAAAAGTAGGAGCTTTGATTAGTTTCTTAAGTATTTAAATATTAAATATTTCAAGGTTCACCGCACATTATAATACTTATAATACTTTTACTGAATCTGTACAATAAATACAGACCAGTCACTAAAAACAAATCTGAGACATCTAGTTTCTGCTGTCTTCTATTACGTACTAAATGTATCAGTCAGAAAGAGATAGAAATTATTTTCATAACCACGTATAAGAAAGGACAATAAAAAATTTTTAACATCGAATGCATACGAAGTTGTGGATGGTTGCGGTATTTTCTCTTTCTTTCTTATAGCGCAGCATACGTGTAAAAGAGATACAAATATAAACAGGGCTGTGTATTGTATTAATATTTTGTATACCTATATATCGCGCGGACATTTATACATTTTGGACACCCCTAGACCAACTCCCGCAATGTGCGTCTATATTCACAGTAATTTGTGTTGTTGTTCTATGTAGCAGATATTTTGGTTTGTAACTAGTCTATATTTATAGTACATCTATGTAATACATCCTTTCTTTTGATTTCAGACACCGCAGATGATTATTTTAACTTTTGACGGAGCAGTCAATCTGAATAATTTTGAGTTGTACAAAAAGGTTTTCAATGAACGTATAAAAAATCCAAATGAATGCAAAATCAAGGGAACATTTTTCGTTGCACATGAGTATGGGTAAGTTATGCATTTTAGATAAACTTTAATAATATCTTTACCCCTTTATTTATATCTTCTATTAAGCACTAATTATATTTCAAGTCCCAACTTTTCTACAACTTTAACACTTAATGCACAAAGTCCGAAGTCTTTAATAAAAAAATGCTTCCGTTTAATAAATGTACCCAGCACTTTTCTTGTTCTCCAATAGTTAATATTTTGTGTTACAGCAACTACGTACAAGTACAATCTCTAGCACATGACGGACATGAGGTAAGAACAAGTGACAGCAGTTTACGTTTACCACATCAGTTTATAACTGAAAAACAAACATTTTAAAATATAATATCAATAAATGTTTAGTGTAATCAAAGATGTAAACTCTTTAACAGATAGCAACAGATTCTATTTCATTGCAACAAGGTCTCGAAGATAAGGGTTACGAAGAATGGGTGGGAGAAATGATCGGTATGAGGGAAATCCTCGGAACATTCTCAAATATTTCTAGAAGTGACATCGTCGGCATGAGAGCCCCATTTCTCAAACCGGGAAGAAATACTCAATACAAGGTAGCACATTTTTTAAATATTATATTTCTATGAATGAAACAGAATTAGTGGCATATTTAAAATTTAACACAACTAGAATGCGACCACTATAAATTGGCGTGCGTGGGAGGGCGTCCCTGTCGCGTAATAGAAGTTGCCAGGGTGTAAATTTATCACACAATACATAATGTGCAGAATCTCCGGTGACCGGTGTCGTAGCCTTTAACAGAAATTTGGTCGGGCAGCGCTAAAGAAACCAAGCCGTAATGGCGGCCGTTCTATCTATCAAACTGTCAGACGGTAACATCGGTCCATTATTTGCTTTTTCAGCTTCACAAAACTTTAATACTTCATTGGAAATTGTTCTTGCACCACCCGGACTGTTTAGGATGTTTTGGACATAATAATTCAGTGTATTTCAGTATTGGTAATCAAGATGTCACAGCTCCCGAGCAAATACAAAATTGTACTGAATGACAGGGCGAGGGGTTACCGCCGGGTGCAGGCGGGGCAGGTTTTAATTCCAAAGTCACCGCACGCCAAGTTATAGTGGTCAAGCAATAATAAAATATTACAAGAATTAAAAATTTACTGTACACGTTTTGTATTTGTTGATTTCATATTTTACAATATATCATTGAATTTTTTATTCCAGGTTTTGGAAGATTTTGGATATATCTATGATAGTTCTATCGGAGCGCCGCCTTCACCAGTGCCAGTATGGCCATACACATTAGATTATAAGATTCCTCATGAATGCAAGTCAGGTACTTGCCCGACGAAGTCATTCCCAGGTAAGCAATTAATTTTGTGAAAAATGAGTTTTTGCATATATCAATAAATCATTTTGAAAATGGAATATTCATTATAACACAAAGATTGCGATATTTCTATTATTAAAGTACCCGATATTGACATATGTGTTGTTCTCGCTTGCTAAAAAAACTTTGAATTATGTTAACTAAAATGTATTGTTACGAGCAAAGGGCTAAAAAATATTTTGAATCACGAATTACTGGGGTTTTCGAATTATCGAGGTTAATTTACTACGAATTATATTTATACATTTTGGACACCCCTAGATCAACTCCCGCAATGTGCGTCTATATTCACAGTAATTTGTGTTGTCGTTCTATGTAGCAGATATTTTGGTTTGTAACTAGTCTATATTTATAGTACATCTATAAATATTGACTTTTTGACTTACGGCAAATTTCGAAGTAACGGTTTTTTTACTGTTTTTGATGATGTATGAGTATTTCTAGATGGCACCCCCATTAGTGGAAGAGAGAAATTAACTTACGTAACTGTGATATTTATTCATTTTTCTAATGAAATTTCATTTAATTCCAGGAATTTGGGAAGTGCCATTGAATGCTCACTACATAGAGAGCTACGAAGGAGGACACTGCCCTTACTTAGATCAATGCGTACTTCATAACCACGATCCTGATGAGGTTTGTGTGACATTAATTTAAAGAATAATTTGGAAATATTATGGGCCTACCACACGCACAGGTATCACCACACTTTTGCATGCACATGCCGGTTGCACCATGTATAAAACACCAACTACACGCATGGTGTTCCGTGTACAAACGTGCGCGTAATTGGTGTTTTGTACACGGTGCCCCGTTTACAAACCGGCATGCGCATGCAAAAGTGTGATGATACTTGTGCGTGTGGTAGGCCCGTTATGCACACCGTGCGTACCAAAGAGCACGTAGTTTCAGAATTCTGCAACTTATTAATGTTAAATAGATATTGAAAATGAACAATACCAGACAACGCTCAGTCAGATTTCTAAATGTATAAAGTTAATACTGGGTCTTCCAAAAATAAATGTTGTGTAAACTTTTTTGTATAAATTCAAATTAAAGAATATAAATTTAGGTTTTTTGGGGTATCAAATTGATAGCCATTCTTATCCAGACATACAACTCGGGTTAACAGAACTGTAATCATCATAAATGCTAACTACTTATAACACTAAAAGTCCAAGCATTAAATTGTTATTTTATTTCTGCTCTGGTAATTATTACTTAATAGATCATAAATGTTCTCAGGTTTTCATGGCCGTTCAGAATCTTCTGTGTGTAGTTTTCTGGGATTTTCTGCCATGTATATCTGACCTCTCTGGCAGACGTTTTGGATCCCATTGCAGGTTCCATCATCAGGGCTGATGTGTTGTCAACACATCAGCCCTAATGATAGACCCTACAATGGAATTCGAAACGTCGGCCAGAGAGGTCAGATATAAACGGCAGAATATCCGAGAAAACCGTAAAAACGAATATTTGTAATTTTGTGTGTTTATAATAAACGTGTAAACATGTTGTAATGCAGGTTCTGGAATGGTTGCAAGAGGACTTTAGCCGTTACTACGATCAGAACCGCGCCCCGTATATGATGCCCTTCCACACAAACTGGTTCCAGATCAAGGAGTTGGAGAGGGGTTTCCACAAGTTTTTGGACTGGTCCTCTAAATTGTGAGTATAAAAATATTTTGTTCTTACCATCACACGGATGAGGAATTATAGTAATCCTTTCAACAAGGGCGTGCAGTAGGAACATCGCAGCATGACTTTTACATAACCAATTATTTGGAAAAAAATATATTTCAATCACAATTGTTATCATGGTATTTGATATATCATAAAAATCTGCAGCATAAATATGTGATTTCTATTTTTTTTTCCAAAATATACGTTTACAAAAATGTCATGCTTCAGTGTTCCCACTGCACGCGCCTGCCTTTCATTATCTATGCCCAAAAACACGTTATAATAGTATAAGTATAATAAAACAAATACGGATAAGTAAAATCTCCACTGTTACATAATAATCCAAACAAATAATAAATAAACGTGTTGTATTTAAGCAGGACAAAATATTCTGAGGTGGTTACTACCACTATTTATGGGTTAACTTATATTGTGATCTATTTTTTTCTAAAATGTATTCACAGTGTATAACATCATATTATACAATATAATTTTTAATGTGATTTTTATAATAATTACTTTTGGCCTATGGACATCCCCACCAATTTCCAAAAACTGTTTTAAAATATGTTTTAGGGTCAGTTGTTTCAGCATGGTTTATAGTAGTAGTTAATTTTAAAGCTTTGGTTTTCACGAAAATGGGTTTAACTGGTGGAAAACACAAAAATCTATACTTTTTATTTTATTTAGGACTGTGCATTCATTTTGAGGGATTCCTAAGAAAGAGAGTAACTTGTAGTATATCGCGTCGGGGTCTATTATTTCTATATTCATGTCAAAGCACTATTTTGTCCAAGTGTACCCACTAGATTTTTTAGCATTAAATATGTAGAATTAGGTACTACAAACAATACAAAACAGCATTTGCGGGGAGTTATAATTTGAGTTTCATTAGAAACGTTCCCTGATGAAGACCCGTGTCAGATGAAAGATAAACTTGCAGAATCATTGGGAGTTGATTGTTCAACCATTTCTAAACGCGTATATGTACTGAGAATGATTCAAAAGCAAGGAAAATGGGTCTATACGAACTGAAGCCAAGGAATGTGAAAAGACAATTTTTCATTTTTGAACAATGAACATAATAAAAACAATAATAATAAGCCCTGCCATGCAATATCCATGCAAAGCCATGCTCTGTGTTTGGTGGGATCTGCTAGTTGTTGTGTACTATGAACTGCTCATACAGCTCATACTTGGAAACGATAAAATGGGAGGCCCTACCCCACCCGCCGTATTCTCCAAATATTGCTCCTTCCGATTAATGACTCATGGCTGGGCTGAGCAACACTTCACATTTTATAAAGATACAAAAAATGGTTGATTCGTTAAATTTTTGATTCATTAAGCTTCAAAAGATGAGTCATTTTTCCAACATAGTATCCATATGCTGCCAGATAGACGGGAAAAAGTAGTTACTAGCGATGGACAATACTTTAAATGATCAAGTTTTAATCACTTTTTAATAACAAATCTGTAATTTTACAAGAAAATCATTCAAAATTAATGCACGGTCCTGTTACGTATTACTATAAACCAATTTGATACAACTGACCCTCAGTCAGATGTAAAGCTTTGTATACGAGGGGTGTGAAAACAAAGGCAGCAATATATAGCAATAGCTAAAGTGTTTCTGAGATAAATACAAAAAACCTGTCACTATCAGGAAATTTCTCTGGAATCTATCGGAAATAAGTTTTTAAAAACAACTGCCACCTCAGTTTTCCTTTTATATATGTGTATAAATTAATATTTAACTTTCAAACATAGATATTGCTGTGTTTGCTACCAAATAGTTGTCATAGCTGCTTTTGCTATTTATGTAATAAGATTTTGCTGTACTTGCTACATTTTAGTCTAAAATCGACATCAACTTTCACTTTAGTATGAAACAGTCCCTTTGTCACGTGACATCTCGGGGGCTGATTGGTTCAAGTGAATATTGTTGCCTTTACTTTTTACACCGCAAGAATATTGATGTCTCATTTTAATGTCTCATGATTTGCAAATATGATTTCAGAAGAGATAGAGTTATATTTCTAAAAAATCTAGAATTCAGTACATTCTAAATTAGTAATCCTCGGTGACTGCGTTCAAAACATTTTTTTGTATATTGCTGTCGTCGCTTTTATATCCCTCATTTAATATCCGTTACTGAATGAATGAATCTCCCAACAGGCCCGATGTTTGGTTTGTGACAATGACCCAAGCCCTGACATGGATGACAGACCCCAAGTCGACCGATGAACTCAATAACTATGAAGCGTGGAAGTGCGACAAGAAGGGAAATGTCCCTCCAGCGCCGTGCAGAAACTCCAACAAATGTGCTCTGCCTTTTAAGACAGCCGAGTCCAACTTTACAGACACCAGATATATGGAAACATGCGCCGATTGCCCTAACCAGTAAGTATATTCCTGACTGCTTTTTATAAAAACGTAACGTTTTTCAGTTCTCTCCACTTTTGTTGAAATGGCAGAATCTTAGAATTCTGCAAAACTTGAACATATAGACCAGAAGAGAGTGTGTTGAATTAATTGATGTAATTTAATTAATATATATACTCTCAATATAATCTCGATCGAGTATAAACTCGAATATTAAATCTCTTATTACGACATCAAAAACTTTGTGAGTTATTTGCACACATCTTATAACACGAAAAAATATATCTGACCCCATGGTTTCTTATGGTTAACATGCTTAAACTATTTCCACTGTATATAATATGTATACAGTGGAAAGAATGTAATATTTTCATTAGTAGTTTAAAATCGTTTTCTGCAAGAACAATTAAAATACAATTCAATACATATATGTAATTCGAATTTATCAAAACCCGCAAGACCCAAAATTTATAATTCAAGATATTTTTTAGGTTCAGAATATTTTGAGTATGTCCAAATTTTTCAAGAACACAATACTAGATTTCATCCCCAGGTGGTCATCATTAATCAAGATATATTTTTTAAATGTCTCATACAGATGAAGCTTTATTTTTTATATGGGAAAGTAGGTATGGAAGTCTTTTTGGGTGTTCATAGGGCCTACGACCTATCGTACGGCTGACTTAAGTGATCACTTTACGCAATGTAGCGTTCACCGTTCCGCCCATGATAGACTACCACATCTAACAAATTTTTGGAAGTTATATATCATCGCTGTATATATAATTAAGCCTTTGTGCCGTTTTAGTACATTCTGAAATAAACTAATGAAACTGTTTTAAAAAATAATTGCACAGATTAGATTTATAAAAAATATTTTAAATAATTACTAGGCAGACTTGCCAGATGAACGGCAATGTTTTTTTTAGTATATCTCTATTATTTATATGAAAAATTGACAAATTGATTCATTCATCTGAGAATGTATTAACCGTTATAGTGCTGAGAAGCACCATCGCACTTCTCCCGAGTTCTCTCTAAAATTGCAAGAAACGCAACGGCGCTGCTCTCGCCAGTGTGTTTTTGCGAGCAAGTTGGATGGGTTAGTAATATAAACCTCGCGAGTGTCCGCGAAGTTTATATTTTTAATCAACTTTATAGTTTTTGTGCTGCTATAATTTTTTCCTATTGTACTAGAAATTAGATAAAATGGCTCAGCACTAAAACGGTTTAACGGCACATAAGTTTAATTATATATACAGCGACGATATATTATTAACTTACACAACTTGTTTCATATGTGAGTTGTATTTTTACTACCGCCACCTGCAGTCCAAAGCTTTTTTTCAAATACTATTAAAAAAGTATTTATATATAACTTCGTCTCTATGAGACATCTATAATATATCTTGTATAATTTTTGGACTTTTGCGCCATATATTTCTTTATACTCGTATGTCTAGATCTCCACTACTGCCACTGGTAAGATATTAGCAGCCGCAGCATATTAATAATTGTACATCACACGTAATATTTTTTCGTCTCTTGAATTTTGAATTAACAGGGTTTCACATAATTCGACATGTATTATTTCGTTCCCTTGAATTATGATTTAACGAGGTTTCACCGTACCACATGTCACCCAACTTTGTACGTATTAAAGTCGAAAGGTGTATGTGGTGGTTTAAAAAATATGGTATCCCTCTATATTAACAATAATGTGAACTTCTAGGTATCCGTGGTTGGGAGATTCCGGAGGAACTGGTATTCCCGGTAAGGACAACTACATTCCCGACAATCTCAGGAAATAGATGGGACAGAAAAGGTTGGACTATAGAACTGGATATTTGTAGACTTCCATAGAAGGACCATAAATATTAATTGTTATTACCAAAGCTGCGTGGTTTTATTATAAGTTGACATGACTCTTTGTAAAAGATGTACAAAGTGAAACCAATGCAATGGCTGCACTGTTTTTATTTAATAAATATACATTTTTTATAACTGTTATTTTATTCATCTCTCTTTGCTAGAAAAACTCGGCAACTCCATATATAAAAAGGAAAATTCAATTTGAAGAGAAATTTAGTTGGCGTGCTCAACCAAAACGGTACGCTTTAAGCGGCAGTTAACAGCAAACAGTTAAATTTGTTAAAGTATGCCCTTCTCTTCTGCGCTTACAAAGTTTACTCACTGACAGTTATATCCAGAGGTCAAGAACAAGAAGAGATTGTTACAAAGTTAACCGTAAAAGAAATCTAGCCAGCAATCAATCAATCAGCGCGCAAGGAAAATTTATGCAAACACAAATATCTATATATAATAATATATATCTAAATACACTAAAGCGCCAAAATTTCTACAAAGCAATCAAAAGCCATGGAAAATCATACAATGAAATGAAAGTCATGTTCTATTCAAACTTCAGGTGCTAATCATTTATGTATTCATTCAGAAGATAAAAATTTGGGCATTGTTTCTTATTCTTTGATATTATAATCCTCTAGTATAACTACCTATATAAATCTGTTTATTAGTGATGGTATTGAGATTTGTATCTATTTTTTTTAAATTCGAGAGATAACCATCAGTATTAGATAAAGTTGTATCTCAATTATCAATCATCAATACAATCAGATACAAATCTCAAATATCAGTACTGTGTCAAACCAGTTAAATAGTAACAGTTCGACCGATTTGATCCATGCGATTTGGCTTAAAGTGAGGTAATTACAGAATGAATTTAATTTTTAATTGAACAAGGTTTTCCTGAACTTACTATTTTCAGCGCACAAATATGATGGTTATTCTTAATATTTTTGCTACAATTTAATTTTGTTCTTTATTTTTTGGTTTCACAATACTAATCCCACACAATGATAATGATAATTTCACAATGATAAGCCCGCATCAGTAAAAGACCTAGGAGTCATTATTGATACTAAACTTAATTTCAGTCACCATATTGACAAAATAGTATCACACGCATTTAAAGTCCTGGGATACATAATCAGAGCTGGCAAATATTTCAACAATCATTACACACTTATTCGTCCATACAGTGCCCTCTTGAGGCCGATTGTTGAATACTTGGTCGCCATACACAAAACAGGATATCAACAAGCTTGAGAAGATACAAAGCAAACTACGCAAATTTATTGCGTATCGTAGGCGCACATATAATGTTGATGATACTTACAACCATTTCCATATCCATATCGAAGACAGGTGTCAGATCTAATACTCGTTTTCAAAATTATTAACGGTTATCTGGACTCACCGGAGATCTTAGAACAGTTTAATATGCTCAAAGCTTATTCTTTTATTATACCTTATTATTATACCTTAGAGCATGCAGGTTAATGGATACAACTAATAAAAAGCTATGTGTATAATGGTCCCAGGAACAGGATTGCTAATTTGGTCAATGATAACTGTGCTAGCCTAAATCTATGTGACAAATCGCCTAAGGCCCGGTTGTTTCAAGTTCGATCAAAGTAAGCGGTCGATAAAAGCATAGATTTTTACGAAAACGGATCGTCTGATTGGTGGAGAACGTAAAATTTCAGTTTAAACTCTACGCTTACTTTGATCGAATTTGAAACAACCGGGCCTAAGACTTTTAAATCTACTGTAAAGAGCCTAATTCTATATCCTAATAACTAATGTGCAATTACTTGTTATGGAGCTTATAACCATTAGATACTTATTTTATATTATATACTATATCTATTTTACTTCGGTTTAAAACCTTTATACATTTTATTCATTTTATTGATGCTGTTGAATTCAAACTCAATTTAATGTACAACATTATATATTCTATGTACAAAGCTGACTGATTTATAATATTCTATGTACAAAATGCTGATTTATAATAAATAAATAAAAAATTGCTTCAAATTTATTTTTTGACGTTTGTGAAAAAGTGTTTTTAATTTCATATTCAATACTTATATGTTTAACGTCTCTTTTGATTTCTTCATTCCTTGAACGCATTGTGAACACGATTAACTAATTTTCTTTATTAATAGTTCTTTAATTACACATATTTTTTTGTAAGGTTTTCAGCCAAGGTCCATAAATTTGAGTACCGGTTTCATTTCCGAGTTTTCATAACTTATCTGGATAATCATATCGTAAAGGTAATGAATTTGTTCACAAATATTCTCTTTGTAGAACTGATATTTTCTCCTTCGCCACAGTAATAATAATAGTTTTTATTTTTCATTCGCAAGTATATTACTAGGATTAATCAATTCGGGTAATGTTCATCACTATAGACGTACCAGTATAATATCAAGCTCAAGTACGAGAATGAACTGAACGACAAGGTGAGGGGCTACCGCCGGGTGCGGGCGGGGCGGGTTTTAGTTCCAAAGTCACCGCACGCCAATTTACATTGGGCAAGCAATACATCCATATTTTTAATCCGGGCTCGCAGCATATTCTTCGGGATCTGATGTACCCTCCGATGGTGACCTTACAATTTGATTTTTTTTTCATCACATGGACATCTTGATGTGGGCACGAATCTTCCAAATGGATTTTCAGTACTTTTCAGTGTATCACCATTGGACATTGTTACGGGATTTTATATTCAATGTGATGATGGCGCTTTAGTTATATATGTACATATTTAGAGAATTGTAGTAAATGCTATATTTTATGAATGATATTTATCTTGTGTTATTAATTCGAGTTCATATATTTTGCAATGAAAAACACCAGTTAGCCTTCCAATAACGATTGTCAATTTATTAAACATTTCGGCGTTTACTTTGTGGAAATCCATTATTAACAAATTATGAAATAAAACACTGAACTTTGTTTTTTCCCACTATTTTATATTTGAGACTTGTTACACTACATGTTTCGGAAACATCCGTTTCCTTCTTCAGGTGAGTTAAGACTGAGGTATGTGGGAGTGAATGTCTGGTGTATGGGTTGGTGATTCAGTAGAAGGGGGGGGGGGTATCTAGGTAGCGGGAGATCGGGAACATTGTAAGAAGGGGTGTACTTGATTACTGATTAATCATAACCTGCATTACTGGACAATCCAGACAATAATTTAAAATATATGGAACCTGATGAACAAATTTTACTACAGACACTAAGGCCCAGTTGTTTCAAGTTCGATCAAAGTAAGCGGTCGATAAAAGCATAGATTTTTACGAAAACGGATCGTCTGATTGGTGGAGAACGTAAAATTTCAGTTTAAACTCTACGCTTACTTTGATCGAATTTGAAACAACCGGGCCTAAGTACTGAAGGTCACCGTGAGGCACTATTTGCAAGCCCCTGTCAAGAATCGAGCTGCTATCGTGGTCCAGTATTAATAATTCTATTTGAAATTTTCGGTTTAGTTACTTGAAATATAAAAAAAATCTACATAAAACTTTGGAATTATCTATTGAATAAAAACAACAAAACTGTACAAAAAAATCTTGAAAATGTCTATTTTTTCACGCCTCTAACTACGAGTAACCCCTTAACATGAAATTCATTTATTATAAAATATTTTGTTTCCCAGTTTCACTCAAACGATTTCCAACTGCAATAATTACAAATGTTTCCAAGTAACTCCATAATTCAGCTCCGAAACCTCATATAAAATTCACCGCTGAGTAGCAGGTCTCAACAGGACCGGGCCGACTCGCGGCAGCGTCTATGTGCGAAACTTATGAAGCGCCTCTTTTAGTTGTCGTGTTTCGACATAAATATTTGTTTTTATTTTTCATATTTTGACTGAAATATGTTCTCCAGTTTTATATACTATTTTCCTAAATAGATAAAAACGGTTTGCTTCCGCTTGGCAAATTACTGCGAAAAATAAAACGATACTTACTCGATACTAAACTATAAATATGTTGTTGTGCAACAAAAATAATTTCAATAATTGGCGCTGCCATTTCATCCGGCACCTCTATTGCCTTGGCGCCTGTGTGCGCCGCACACTTTGCACTTAGGGGCAGCGCGGCCCTGGGTCTCGATTTATAATTCACAAAACGAACAAAAAAAAAAATTTTAATTGTGTAGAAAACTTCATTTGCAAAAAAGTACAATTTTCTACAGCGCACTGTTATGCTTAAAGAAAAACTAGAAAAATTTAAAAATAATTATCATGTTGAACATCCTCAAATTCTGTAGACACGGGCCATGTGACCCTAAATGGGTGACTTCTTGTAATGTTAGATAAAGCAGATCAAAGAAAGAAAAAAGGAAACAAGTAATTATTGGTTAAAAAGGTCTATTTATTCATTCCTCTTGGACAACTGTGGTTTTCTCAGACACGTATAATCCATCGAGGAACTTTCTGATGTCCTTGTCCTTGACGGAGGTGGACTGCTGAATGAGGGCAGCAGAACGGGACACATCCTCCAGGGAGTTTCCCTCGAGAATCAGCTCGTCCTTCTGTTTGGGCGAGTTCACCACGGTGACACCGTTGGCCATCCTCACCCGCCTGATGTACTGCTCGCCCAAGAAGTTCCTGATCTCGATCACGGAATTGCTCTCAGTGGTCACGCAGTTGATGGGGAAATGGGCGTACACAGCACGCATCTTGTACTGGAAACCCTTTGTCACACCTAGAACGAGAAGTAAAAAATTAGTATAACAAAAATTAGTATAACAAAAATTAGTATAACAAAAATTAGTATAACAAAAATATTGTTTCAGAGGTAAGTTTGTAGATAATAATCATTCCATAATCATATGAAATAAGAAGAATTGTTTTTTAAATTCTACCATTTAATTTTCTGAGACGCATTTTGCCTTTGGGGGCATTATCAATCCCATTGATATTAATCTGATTGATCAATCTCATTGAGATTGATACTGCTGACTCATTTCATTTTTTAGCATCGTCTATTTGCCGGATTGTTTAAATTGGCGAACATTTGTTTTCATTCCATGTCCTTTCATAAAAATTTGCAAAACTTTTCCTTCCCCTTAAAACTTGTCGTATAGACACACCTGGTATAAAATGCATGCAAAAATGGCAAAACCTTGCATAATGATGTTCCTAAGTTACATTCTTCTCAAATTTTATCACCGATTTTTTAGTGCTTGAAGCCATCCACACTTCCTTGTTTGGCATCTTATGTAAATTATCGACAACTATTATCGTAACATCGGTGTCAGAAGCTTTAATCAATGCTTTTGTGCCTCTATTTTTATGTAAGTCATAAACTATTCTTGTATCACTTTTTCATTTTCGCATTGATACATTATCTCGTCAGATTTGAGCATTTGGGGATGACGTGAAATTAAACAGCCAGAAATGGGGCTTGAACCCCGGGCCATCAAAACCGAACTGGCCGCAATTTAGTGATGTTGCTACCGCCGGGCCTACGTGACCGGTCAAAAATACATATAGGACTTAGCACAGACGCAAACCATTTCATGTTCCGCCGAGCACAATCGCCATGGTTTAAAATAATACCATTAACTACCGGCAGGGGAAATATAAAAAAATATTTGATATGTCGTTATTACTTTTTCATGCGTGTCGGCTGTAAATAAGTAAATACTTATTCTTTAGGAACCGACAAGTAAAATTACCGTCATTTTTGACAGGTTGCAGCTAATTTTTCAATACAGTTCAAACAGACCTGTGGATAATAATAAAATATGCGGCAAATAAACAATTAATAATATCAATCGATTCTAACGAACTCTCTGATAATCTTTGACACAATGGACAAGCACTTAAATCACAAATGGAAAGTAGTAATCTTCACTATAACTATTAACCCATTCTTGGTAGCTGGCACGTATCCGAGACAATTGAATGCTGTGCCTAATAGGGATGCAACACGCATATGTGACACCAACATTGACTGGGCATTGTGGGTAACACAGTTCACCGAGTTACAAAATATAATTTATTTTCTGAATCTATTTCATATATATCAAAGATGTCTGAAAAATGTGAAATTACCCTATTGTCAATATAAATATATAAGAAAAAAAAGCATCTTAATAAGCTAAAGAATGCAGCAATGGATCGATACAATCGTTGACGAAATTTATTTTTTTATGGGTCTCTGTACACTGGTGGCAAGAAATACTAGCAACACCATTGAAACCGGTCTTGACACAGATTTCTCTAGTGAGGCAGGCATAGTCCTACCAAAATCTGTACAATTTTTATATAAATAAAATAGAAATAAATAAAAATAAGAGCATTGGTCTACGAATATTAATTGCATTCGGCGATTTTTTCAGATCTTACGCCGGAGAATCGCTTCCAAATTTTATTGAGTATGCTCCATTTTTGTAATCACGAAGAACAACCACCGCCTGGAGACAGACTTTTTAAAATAAAAGTGGCAGTAGACATAATTACAGCTGCGTTCAAGGAACAAATGTATCCATGTAAGATGTGTGTAGACGAGTTTGATATTATTCAGGGGTCGGCTGGTTTTCAAACAAAACATTCCTAACAAAGCAAGTCATTTTGGTATAAAACTCTTTGCATTGATATGCATTGAATTTCATTACTTATACAGGATCTACCACTATTTATACAATGCGTGAGGATTTGAGTTTCTGGAAGCATCGTTATGACACTAGTGGAGCCATACTTAAATCGAGGTCATTCTTTATTTGTAGAAAATTGGTATAGATGTACCAGTATAAATTGGCGTGCGAGGGAGAGCGTCCCTTTCGCGTGACAGAAGTTGCCAGGGCGTAAATTTTTTATACAATACATAATGTAAAGAATGTCCGGTTACCGGTGTCGAAGCTTTTAATAGAATTTTGGTCGGGCAACACTAAAAAACAAACCAGTAATGGCGGCCGCTCTATCTGTCAACCTGTCAAACGGTAATATCAGTCCATGATTTGCTTTTTCAGCTTTGCAAAACTTTAATATTTCATTGGCAATTGTTCTTGCACCATCCCGGACTGTTTTGGACATAATAATTCAGTGTATATTGGTAATCAAGATGTCACAGCTCCCGAGCAAATACGAAATTGAACTGAATGACAGGGCGAGGGGTTACCGCCGGGGGCGGGTTTTAGTTCCAGTCGCCGCACGCCAATTTATGATGGGCAAGCAATACATAAGTCCATTATTATTTCAGTCACTGTTTGATAAAAAAAATGCATGTGAGACTGTCCGCAAAAATAGAAAACAAATGTCAAAATTTAAGGAAAAACTTTTTAAAAAAAAAAGGCAAAATGGAAGCTTATCACACAGGCTCTATTGACGGGACAAATGGGCTAAATCCAAGATAATGGTCCCATTGCATATACAACGAAAATGATTATTTCACTATATTACTGAATGTGCTAATAACAAGAAGAAAGATAATTTACGTTTAAATAGTAAGTTTTAAATAAGATATTACACTTTAAAGTTCCGAAAAGTGCACTGCATATTTTGACATTTCATAGGCAATATATGAGGTTAGGTTAGGTTATTACGTTTGGTTAGGTTAGGTTATTAGGTTTGGTTTGTTTAATTTAGATTACGATTATTTTGGTTAGATTAAATTAACAGGACGTTAAATTATATAGTGAAATACTTATTTTCATTGTATGAACAACGGGACCATCATGTTGGATTATTCCCAATTATGGAAAGATAAAAAAAAAGATGTTACTATGCTTACAATTCACTTCACTCAAGCACGCTTGCAAAAACAGGGAAAACTCATTATGCTACCACTGAACCAATTACCAAACCTGAGAGCATAATAGATTATAACAAAAGTATAGAGGGCAGCGGATAAACGTAACATGGTGCTATCATTGGTCCATTCTTCAAGAAAGACAATGAGATGTTATAAGATTTATTTCGACCATTTAGATCTTTACCTTTTGAATGCGCATGCCGTATACCGTGAAAAGACCGGAGAACAATTGTGAATTTTCAATTAGAAATCATACTTCAATTTTCTATAAGCGTCAACAATCATCAGTGCCGAAAGCAAGATTTATGAGGAAAATGAAATTTGAATTGCCATTTAGGTTAGTAGACATTTTGTGAGGAATTTCCGGAGACTGCGCAGAAACAACCAACATCCAAAAGTGTGTGGTGTGTTCAGCAAAAAAAAAGAGATGAGAATTGCGGAATAGATGTAAAGAATACGATGTGGCTTTACGTGTGGGTAGATGTAGTGTTAAGATTATAGTATGTAGGAAATAGTGCTTTAGAATGATAAAAAAAAATCTTACTTTATTTTGTGAACTTGTGTAACCTTGTTTCTATATTTGTGGCAAACAATTGTTGTGATTTAAGTGAAGAAAATGTTGTTAATATTTTGTAAAACATTGTGGTATTGTGAGTTTTCACATTTTTAAATATAAACTGCTTTTAATTTTCCCAATTTTATATTTTTTTAATTTGGAAAAAAATAACTACCGAACTTATGTACACCTAGTTAGTTACACAAAGAAACTCCATCATAATCAAGACATGGAAGAAACTATTATAAGAATATATATAAAAGAATTGGATTCAGATTTCAACGATGATGAATGAATTTCCACCAGAAATTACACGGGAAAGTGTTTCAGAAGCTAGTTCTTCTGTTAGCATATAGCAATACTTTATTAGTGTTCAATCAAGAAATAATAAAGGGAACTACGTTATTAGTGCATGGGCATTCCGTCAGCAAGTCTTGTACCATAATATTGTTTATTATATCCAAAACAAAACCAATTGAATTTTATATTATGAATTTTAGTTATGACATCCTTAATGTTAAATCTTGTGCTGTCAGTGTAAACATGAAATTAAATGACATATTTATTAAGAAATTTGAGATTATTTATTTGACTTTCAAAAGCGTAAAATAGCGCAGCCCACGAGTGCTAAATCATGTCATGCTAGTTTAGCATCAAAGGGTTAATACTAACCGACGCAAGGTACACAATAATAGGAAACATTTTCATATTGGGACAAGACATTAAAAGATATTTCATAATGACGAGAAATGTACATTACCTTTGATCATGTTTTCAATGTGTGAACATACAGTTCTGACGGCGGCCAGTTCTCCCTTGGTGCCGAACCATTTCTCGACCCTCAACACTCGGGGATGGACCATGCGAATATCCAGCGCCAAGTGCTTGAAGGACCTCTTGAGGGTCCCCCGGGGCCCTTTCACGGTCACCAACCGGGACTTCACATTCACAGTTAACCCCTGAGGGATTTTCACCACCTGATTTGAAACTATTTGCTTCATATTGGGTTCTGAAACAAAAGAACGATTTAATCAGAAAACTCAATCACTAAAATGGGCAGTGTCAAACTAAATGTGACAATATTGACAGCAATGCATTCACATAACCAAAAAAAACAACACTGGTTCACCCGCGGACAAGTAAGTCGAAGAGCGTATTATGATCTTAAATATTCAATGACTACCTACTCGAGCAGTCTAAATATTAAATTGCTGAATATTTTAACAGTAAATATGAAGAATTTGAGCTGATGACCCCAGATTTAGAAAATATTTTCGACAAACCAAAACTCACCTTACGGTGTCCCAACCGGAAAAGGCTACAAAAGTGTTGCCAAAGTAATATCAACTGTCAAATGTGTAGGTAAGTCTACAAAAATGGCGTATAATCTGGTTTAACCTCCAATTAAAATATGTGTGTGTCTTATAAATATACGTTTGAGATAATCAATAAAAATATCAGTAATGGTTTGTATAATTATTTAATTTCAACAAGTTCTAAATTAATTTCTGAAAATAAAATGATGAGGAGACTGGGTAAATATGATACATTTCTACAAAACTAGTAGGTAAGTTCAACGTAACGGTGAAACTTGTAGACATTTTATGATTAATTTATGTATAATTATAATTTATTGTATCAAACACGTGGAATTTTAATTTAAGCATGTGTTAACTATGACTCCTGTCTACATTTTTAATATAAAATTTAATACAATAGCCGGCAAACACCTTGAAATTTTACGGCGTAGTGGGGGGAAGTTTGCGCATGTACCATTCCACCAACGAGACCCAAATTTTGTCTTCTGCGAATTCCCCCACTACGCCAAAAAATTTCAAGAAGTTTGCTGGCAACTGTACAAATGATTATGTAGTTGCAAATTATATGCCAAATTAAATATCGGATGGACCACCCTATATAATATATTTTTGACGGTTTAAGGAGAACCGGAGTTAGCTAAGTCAGTTAGTCACTGCGTTGCTGTACTGTGCAACCGGAGTCAGAGCCCCGCTCCAGCCGTGTGTTAATTTCGTTTTTAGCTTTGAATTCGAACGAAATTATTATATTTAGATACTGGAACAGTAATATCTAAATGTATTTTTATGTAATGGCTACATGCCCCACTGCATCCTTCCGCTGCATGCGCACTCTGCACGTGCGCAACTTCCGATACAATGAAAATTTTACCTTGAATTAGCGAAGGGAAAAACTACATTTCAAAATGAAGACTAGAACGCGAACACGTTCACCAGTTTGAAGACTACAAAGTATACACTACATTTGTAGTAAAAACTACATGAAGTGAACGAAATTGTAGTACTAATGAAGTGAAGTAATTGTAGTACTACAAAATTATAATGACCTGCAAGAAGTGCTTCTTGAAAAATGTACTGCTAGAAAATTTTCAAAACCATGGGGGGGAGTGTTTCAGTTTCCAGAGATTTCTTCATTCGATCCCAAAAATTTTCAAACCATGGGGGGGGTTGATCCGATTTCCAAAAATTTCTTCATTTATCTACATCGACTTCCCAAAAAATCACATAAAATGTACTATTTGAAGTATGTAAGTACTCGTACTTTCGATAACTTTGAAGTGTGTATACTTTGTAGTGTTCGCTTTGAAATGAAGTGTACTATTTGAAGTATGTACTGTCAATAATTTTAAAGTGTGTGTAGTTTCTTAACACACTTTACACTTCAAGTGTAAGTGTACACTTCAAAAGGTGTGAAGTGTTCTCTTCAATGTAATGTAGTAGTGAGTACAGAGCGGACTCATCACTACATTGAATGCGCCAAAAGAAGATAACTTAAAAAAAAATAAGACTGTAAATTATAAGTTAATGTACGAGTGTAATATTAACTAACTTATATAAGAAAAAAGTAACCCATAAAAACCAAGTTTTTATTATACTCCCTTACACATTTACTAGTTGAAACATTTTTTTTCGCTTAACCTACGCGTTGGGCTTCAGTCGGTCGACGCTACGAAAGGGAGTAATAAAAAATTTCCAAAAATCCAAAATTATACTATAATCAGGTTTCGCGACTACAAGACGCGTTAAAATATATTCATACAACTTAATAATTTGTATGAAAAAACCATTCAAAATTTTTAAAATCCAAAAATTTATTAATTTTTTTAACGAAAATTTGATAGATCTTCTTAATCGTCGCCACGAGTCTGCTTGCAAAGTTTCAGCTGGATTGGATCACGGGAAAGGGGTTTAAAATGGATTCAAAGTTTTTTCGTCAAACAAGAAGACAAGCAGACGCCACGAGTTAATATAAAGGGAGTAATAATAATGAAAAATAAAAAATTAGCATTGTGTTAGAAAAGAGGGGTCGGGGATTTTGGAGAAGACAGTTGATCCGTAAATCATCATTCAATTAGATGATTTAGAGAAGAGTCAGAAAGTCACACGTACATTAAATTAAATTAAAAACATAAAAAAAAAATTTGCACATAAATTTCTTACTTAAAAAATGAGATTTTTTCTTCATCTTCTTCTAAAAATTAGGCAATCCGCCCTTAAAGAGTGATTTGTGCCATTTTACAAGTTTAAAGGCTCATTCAATTGTATATTAATTTATAATATTATCATCTACTCAACTTGTTCTTAATCCGATTCTAAATAGTAAAGAAAACCTTTTCCTTTTTTAATTTTTGTATACTTTATATATAACCTACACATAAAAATATTTTTGGGAAATAATTAAGAAACCATATCGAGAGTCCTCGGCCAAAAGGGCTTGAGTGATTATTTCGAACTTTACAGGAGAGCAAAATAAAATTTTGTCATTATTTATTTTATTATTAAGCGATTTCCATATTATCCAAAACAAATATTGAAATGGTGTAATAATAAAAGAAATATTGGCAAAATTATATTGATAAAACTTTATTTTCTCCTTCTGTAAAGTTCGAAACAATCACTAACGCCCTTTTGATAGTCTATCCTCGATATATATAACGAACGCATCCAAGAAATAGTACGAGAGTAGTGGAGCTCAAGAAAATTACATATCTTTAATAGAGTAATGTATTATATATATATAAACAACAGTATAGTATATAAACAACAAAAATATATGCTTTTATAAAGGATATAATTTCACTTCGATGCAGATTTTAAAAGCTTCAACAAAAGCGTACCTATTAGTTTTACAAATCAATCTATGTTTGGACATATTTTAAATTAATTAATATTCTTACATTGGTACGATTTCCTAATTAGCCCGCGTCGTCAACGTATGTGCTGCAGTTGCAAACTTTTTTTCAGAAGAACCGGGCAGCATCGGTTGGCCGCCATTGCGCTTTCGCTCGTCAGGCACTGTGGTCACGACTCGCGATTTTAAGTTTTTTAGTTTTGCAGAAATCTGATGATTTCTCTCTGGCAGAGATCATCTAAGTAATAAGGTGAGTTCGTAATATATTTTATATGTTCCCTTCATTGGGTTCTTCAATCCGGTCGTCTGTATTTCTCCACGACCCCGTATGTTGTATGTTTTGTTTTTGTAACATGTTGTGAAACTGATTTTGATGATAACGTTTTATGTCTTTGAAACTGTTTTTAGTTGTTTTGTGTGTGCGTTGCTGGATGCTTTTCAAATCTTTTTTTAGCAGTGGATAAAACATGTTTTGTTGCGCGTCGCACGTGTCTTTGTTTGATATCAAGATGGCCGTTACCAACAAAATAAAACAATCGTTTATTACGCCGGGTCGTCCACGGCCTGTCTGTTTTCTAAATTCTTTAGAGCGCGACGAATTCATTTAGTATTCACGTATTTCATATGAAATCAGTTTTATTGCAGGTGGTCAGCGTGACATTTCTTGCATTGTACTCTACTGTGCGACAGCCCCTTTGAAATGAATGCGAATTTTTTTGATGTTGTTTTTATTTATTTTTGACATACACATACATACCTGCACCGTCGGCCTACACGCAGAGCACATAATGCAATGGGTATAGAACACAGACGCCAATATATTCGATGCTGCGCAGAAATTGCATTATTATTGATCGATTGCAATATGTGCAGGGTAATACGAAACAAGGATCTTGCAGCTTGTGCATGAGTGCTTTTTAGACATGTGTAACACTGCGCTGCGCCGCGCAATTGCGCCAACTCAGTTTACTGCGCCGGGTGTGTCAACTCACTTCTTCCAAATGTGTTAGCGCACGGCGCACCAACGGCGCACTGGCGCACTGCGCAGGACCGGGAGAATTCGAAAGGTGTTGAGTTGCGGCCTAGTCTTATTGAACATTTGAACACCTTATTATTTCATTTTTATAAATTGCCAATTATAACTCCGTGAAATGTAAAAGGAGTGATAGGTAATCTTTCTTTTCTACATTTTACTTTACTGGCCACTGGGTTTTATTTTGACAGACAGCTAAGTTGACAGCTTTGGCTTTTTTTAAATGCCAAAGCTTTAAATTTTTTTAAAAGGAATGAAATGTAGAACCAGGAAAGTAGTGATATTTATAAGTGAGTACAGGAAATAGAATAATTATATTAATAAACGTTATTTATATACAATACAATATCTACATATTTTAGAATATTATTTCAAAAAATAAATTATGGAATTCGTTTACTTTCGAAAATCAAAACGAATGCAAGCGGCCAGCCATGAGTAACGCTGCGCTGCGCCGCGCAATTACGCCAACTCACTATAGGTATTCGGTAAAAACAATTCATTAAAAAATATATCACCTACTTTTTTAAAGCATTATCTTTTTAATATTACCGAATAATTACATACTGACTGAAAAAACAGCACTCAGCTTTTTAACTGAATACGTATTAGAAATTTAAATTAAGTTGACTGATGAATTATGAAGTTATGAAATATTTTTTCAGCTTAATTAAAAATAAATATTACCACAATATATAACCATTAATTTTTTTACGATATGATATGGTTACAAATAAAATATTGGTAATAATCATATTTAAGTAATATTGCTTTTACTTATTATAGTTAAATTATGAAATTAAAATTACAAATTATTAACGAAGTTAGATCTTTAAATCATATAAATTAACATAAAGAATTTTTCTAAAAAATAATTAACTTTTGATAAAATAAAAATAATTCCCATGTATTTATTATTATTATTATTTATAAAATAATAATAATATTTAAAAAATATATATTATTTTTACTGTTAATGTTGGGTCATTCATATTATTCAGTAAAGATTCGTAAGCATTATTTTTAGATACGTTGTTTTTATAAAGTGGCGACCGTGGATTCCAGAGGTAAGAGTGACTTTTCGCATCACGACAGCGGGCCATTTTTGAATATTATATTAATTAATTTTGTATGCGCGCACACACCCGCCCGCGCTTTCATTCTCTCACTCGCTGAGTCAAATCAACGAACCAACGCAGTAACGCACAACACAGTTCGTGCGCCGTCTGCGCTAGTGCGCTGGCAGCCTGTAAGTGCGGCGCACTGGCGCATGGCGTAGTGCGTCGTTCGACGGCACACAGCTCACTCGGCGCGTTTTTATTTTGTTGCGCCATGGCGCAATTTTGAGTTAACTCAATGAGCCGGCGCAATGCGCTGCGCCAGAGTTACTGAGTTGACGCAAGGAATTTTGCTGAGTTACCCATGTCTAGTGCTTTTTGAATTTCCTTTTAACAACATTTGTTAAAAGGATTGCTATGCTGGCGGCCGTTGGTGTCTCCAATTTTTCACACAATTTATTATTTTATTCATACGATTTCTTATTTTTTAAACTGTCAATGGAAATTTTGCGCTCTAGATGCGTGTTTTTTTTTTTGAAAAATTCTAATATATACTGGATTATTTGGAAAACATTAATAACCTCGCAGGACTATATTCCTGCCTGACAATGAGCTGAAAATATTCAAGCTATTATGACCTAATTAATATTTAGTTACGGAGATATGCGACATCAAAGTTAGCATTTTTTTTTTTTTTTTCAATATTTCTGACTTATTTTTTGTAAAACGTTGGACTATCATTACAGTAACTTATATCGAATATGAAAAATTCATTCCCTTTAATACAAGTCAAATAAAATGATGAAAACCTTTAAATTCCAATTGGAGAATTTTCAGTTTTTTTTTTTAATCATTTTATTTACATGTATTGAAACAAATTAATTTTTCATAATTGATATAAGTTACTGTAATGATAGTCCAATGTTTTACAAAAAATAGGTCAGAAGTATTGAAAAAAAATGTTAACTTTGATGTTGCATATCTCCATAACTATTGATATTAAGTCGTGATAGCTTGAACATTTCGGACTCATAATTAAGACAGGAATATAGTTCTGCGAGGTCATTAATGTTTTCCAAACAACCCTGTATATTTTTATATAATTTCTTTTTGTACGATTTTGTTATTTTTAAACTGGCAATGGAAAAACATTGTTAATGCACAATGCGTATTAAACGCAATCATAATATAGATTCTAAGATCAATGTGATATTGAAGCTATTCACAATATCATCAAGCAACATGCCATAAAGCATTTTCATCATTGCCCAAAATAGAGAATTTAATCTTGGTCGTATTCAGGGTCGAATCATGTGGAAATTCTCAGTACTCTGGCCTGAATTCCAAGTCAATACTTAAATAATTTAAAGATTTAAGTTATGCTTTAAAAGTGTAATTTTCAGTACAAAATAACAATTCTAAGGCATACTTTAACTTTTAAATCATTCATGTATTGACTCTGAATTCGGGCCTGTGTCCCGATTACTGATGCAACAATACTACTTTCACAAATTTCAAGCCTACTATTCGGCGAATACGAATAATTCAACAAGGTAATAAATAATACACCACTGTTCTTTTTTTTTTACTAAGATATTTAATAAGATATTTCTTTTATCTACACGGTCAAAAATAAATATCACTTTTTCATGCTTACGAGAGGTCATGTTATTAGATTTAATTTTAAATTATTTTATAATTTATCATAAAATTGTGACGCATTTACTCGTGCTAGTGAAATGACGTGTTTATGCGAGAATTTAAAATGTTAAATGTAAAAATCATATTTATACTTTTAATATGTATAATATAATACAAAAAAACAATTTTTTTCGTAGACGTATTTTATAGACCAAAGTAGAGATTATTCTATTAAAAAAAAAAGTTAAATTTCCCTTTTATACCTTTGACCCCTCTATACAAAATGTGATTATTGATAGCTATTTTTTTTTTAAATTTTGGTATTTCGAGTATATTTTCATGCTTGTTTTAAATTGTTATTTAGTTTCTATAATGTTCTACCGAGAATAATACAGGGTCTCATAGCTAGTAGCAAAAATTTTATACATGGATTCCTGCCTAGATGAGTCAAATGTTCCAGCAACTTAATATCAATACTTATGGAGATATACAATATCAAAGTTTGCGTTTTTTTTTTCTCAATATTTCTAACTTATTTTTTGCAAAAAGTTGAACTACCATTCCAGTAACTTACATTGATTATGAAAAATTCATTCGTAAATTCATACAAGTCAAATAAAATGTCAACAAAGAAAAAATTACAAAAATTTTTTTTTTCATAAGGTTTTGTCATTTTATTTCAATTGCTTTTAAGACAATGAATTTTTTGTAATTAATTTAAGTTATGTTAATAGTTATAAATATTGAGAGAAAAATGCAAACTTTGATATTGATCAACTACTATTAGGTCACGGTTGCTTGAACATTTTCAACTCATTATCAAAGCAGGAATCCACCTGTAAGGTTTTTACTACTAGCTATAAAACACTGTATATAAATATGAGTGACACTTAAAAATGTGTCAATAACATTTGAAATATTATAATAAAAAAAAATTTCATATATGCTAAGTCCATTTGCATTGTTTTGTGTGTTGTAATTCCGCTGTTGAAAGCACCTTTCAGCATTTAGAAATAAAAATAGCAGACACATCAAAAAAAAATTACAATCAATGTCCCAATCTCAGCTGGTTCTTGAAAAGTTCAATGTGCAAAATTAAATATTTCATTTGTCATCAAAAACAAAAAAGTTATAAGTGCTTTATTTATTTTTGGGCTTATTTAAAACGGCAAAATATGAGGCGTAATATACAGGCTGTAACAGAACCAGTCCAAAATACTCCGGAGGATGCAGCTGCCTCATGATTGAATGTCAATAGTTATGGGAGTAGGCGACTTCATGGTTTATTTATTCTGACTTGTCTTCTATAAAATGTAACATATATTGAGTGCAAAATTCATTTGCTTTGATACGAGTCAACTAAAACTGTCCAAACGTTGCAGAAATTTAAACCAGAAATTTCTCCACAAGGTCTTAATTAGGGATGCATCCAATACCGATATGGCCAATATTGTGGGTTTTCCGATATATCGGAATCGGCGATGTTAATTTTCCGACACATCACATATATTGAATTTCGCGCCGTAGATAATCTATGCGTAAATGTGCTTATAATTAAGGAGGCCTAAAAAAGTGAGCCTCTCTTCTGAGCACTGATTCTCAATGAACTAAAGAGATATCTGAGATCACCCAGTATACTAATTGAAGCAGATCCTTTCGTTTTTTGGCGCAGTGATGTTCTGTACCCTACCTAATCTTCTTTCTTTTAAAAAATAAAGATGCGAACGCGGAATACGTGTCGCATCAATATTCTTACTATTCTCATTCTCAAACTAGGCAAAAGTCTACTGTGAAAATATGACTAAATTGCAGGTGTCCTGGAATGGGGCTCGGGACCCCTATCACCAGATCACTAGGTGAGCAACATGACCACTACACCAACAATTTACTCATAATAATCTGAACGTAATGTTCTGTTAAATTACAATTTTTAAAATTTTGTTATAAAATAAATATTCTACAAGTGATTTTGTCTGTTTCTAATCTAAACCCACAACTTTTTACACCTTTTGAAATCTGACTGCCCGCATCGGTCGACACTTTTTTTTTCTTTTTTTTTTTTTTTTTTTAATAAATATCGGTATCGGCAGAAGTGCATATTGATGCATCCCTAGTTTTAATCATTTGATTTGTACTAAAGCAGTGGTCACCAATTTCATGGCCCGCTAAATACATCATTTTAGATTCAGCGGACTGCTAATATGATTTTTTAGTGTTAAATATATGTAGAATTAAAATTCTCAGGGACCGTCACTTTGTATTAAAGCAAATGAATTTTTAATATAATTTACTTTCATTTAGGTAGTTACCCTACCTGGGAAGTATTGTGGACTAGCTGTGTTGCGCCTGTGTATTTTTTTTTTTAAATGAATGTTATTGTCACCCGTTTTGCTTACTGAGTTTTGCAGTGTAATTTACTTAATATTTTTCAAATGTTTATTAACTTTAGGGGTCTGCAAATATTATTTAGATTAATATTAGGTCCTTACATATGAAATTGACGTTTAGCCGTACTGGCAAATTTGATCTCAAATATCTTCTCTTTGGTTAGGAATTCCAAATCCAAATTTATACAGCTATTTACTCATGTATTTGTGTTTTGAAAATTATAATTCATTTGTTTTTTCCTCAATTGTTTTTTTCTTTGCGTCACTCAGTTTACAAAATGAAAAACTTGAAATATCGCGTTATTTACGAGTACGAGTTCCACCGTGGCACCAGTGCTGCAGAAACGGCTCGAAGGATTAATGATGTGTATGGCGACGGTGCCGCAAAAGAAAACACAGTGCGTTTTTGGTTCCAACGTTTTCGTTCTGGAAATTTCGACCTGCAGAACAAGCCCCGTGGACGGCCGGAGACCAAAGTTGATAATGAAGAATTGAAGGCTATTGTGGAAGCGGATCCATCGCAAACCACATCCGAGTTAGCTGCAGGCTGCGGTGTTAGTGATAAAACTGTTTTAATCCACTTGAAGCAAATTGGTAAGGTGAAAAGCTTGAAAGGTGGGTACCTCACGAATTGAGTGAAGCAAATCAACAAACGCGCGTTGACTGCTGCGTTGCATTACTCCACCGGCACAATAATGAAGGGATTTTAAATCGAATCATTACCTGTGATGAAAAGTGGATCCTGTACGATAATCGGAAGCGCTCATCGCAATGGCTGAACCCTGCCGAACCAGCCAAACCATGCTCCAAGCGAAAATTGACTCCAAAAAAGTTACTTGGGAGCGTTTGGTGGACTAGTGCTGGTGTCGTTCACTACAGCTTTCTTAAATCTGGCCAGACGATTACGGCAGATGTCTATTGTCAGCAACTGCAAACCATGATGGAAAAGCTAGCTGCTAAACAACCGAGGCTGGTTAATCGCTCTAGGCCACTGCTGCTTCATGATAACGCTAGACCACACACTGCACAACAGACGGCTACCAAATTAGAGGAGCTTCAATTGGAATGTCTAAGACATCCACCGTACTCTCCGGACCTTGCCCCAACAGATTACCATTTTTTTCGAAATTTGGATAACTTCTTGCAAAGGAAAAAATTCAACTCCGATGGGGCAGTCCAAACCGCCTTCAAAGATTTTATTGATTCCTGTCCGAATGGTTTTTTTAGTAAAGGGATCGATGAACTACCTATGAGATGGCAAAAGTGCATAGATAGCAATGGTACATACTTTGATTAAATAAATATATTATAATAAAAAAAATCGGCTTTATGTTCCTCCCATACTAAACGTCAATTTCATATGTAAGGACCTAATAGTATTAGTTAATGAGCAGGAAGAATTCTGCTGATGCGCTCATTTCATTTTCCAATAATCCGGTTTTGGCAATGACATGTAGTGGAATTTTGTTCCATGCTTCCACTAGGTGGAAGTGTTTCCTAGGATTGAATGCAAAATGTGTTCTTTTTTCGTGTGTTTTTTACTCCACAGTGGAAAAGATCATAATGTCCAAATAAAATTTTGATAGTCTCAATCAAATCACCCCTGTTCTTCTTTTAATATTGGTAATTTTAATTCCTCGAGCCTTATCTTCATAGCACAGGTCTTTTAAAGCTCCTTTGTGAATCGTCTTTCTACCCTCTCTTGCAAATATATAATATCCTTGATGAGGGTAGAAAACCAAAAGGGCGTTAGTGATTATGTCCAAATTTACAGGAGAGCAAAATAAAGTTCTGCCGACCTGATTTTGTCAGCGTTTCTTTTATAATTAAAGGATTTTGGATTAATAAATGTAATAAATGTGTTTTGGATTAATAAATATAATAGCAACGGCTGCCATATCAATAGAGGGCCGCATAGCGGCCCAGACAGCCGCCAGCAGGGGCCTAGCAGCAAGCAGTCGGCGATGGATTTTTTAACTACTAGTAATAAATATTGTGTTTTCAAAATGATTTCTTGAAATATATGCAAAAACCTACTTTTTCCACAAAATGAGTGTTTTTTTTTCATGAGTTCTACGATTTTTGGCGAATTTCGCAATCATATCCAATCGCCAAAATTCGCAATCATATGTAAAAGAACCAGGCGGAGCACTGCCGGCAATGGACTATCCCCAGCATTCTGCCAATTCGATAACAACAGTTTCCATAACATCGGAACTTATTGAGAAACAGCTGAAAAATCTTAAGGATGATGCAGCTCCTGGTCCTGATAATATTCCTTCTGTTGTACTGAAGTGTTGTGCTGGCCCCTTGAGCGCCATTATTGCCCCCATAATGCAAAAATCTCTTGATGAAGGAAAACTACCCGCGGATTGGAAGAGGGCAATAGTAACTCCCATTTATAAGAAGGGAGACAAATTGAATCCAGCCAACTACAGACCTATAAGCTTAACATCAGTTCTGTGTAAGGTAATGGAGAGAATTATCGCTGAGGACTTACGAAGATTTATGGAAGACAACGGCATTGTAGATTTGGATCAGCACGGATTTGTGCCTGGACGTTCCACTGTGACTAATCTTCTCACATGTCTAGAAAGGTGGTCCACTAGTTTTGATAGCCATGAACCTATAGACATATTTTATCTTGATTTTGAAAAGGCTTTTGACAGAGTCCCACTTAATAGATTAATCGCTAAGTTAGAACATCTAGGAATCCGTGGTTCACTACTTCAATGGATTAAGAGCTTTTTGACTGAGCGCTCCTTTGCTGTCCGAGTGGGTGACTCTCTATCTGCACCGCAAGTAGTTTTAAGTGGAGTTCCACAGGGGAGTGTGCTGGGACCAATTCTCTTTATTTTATACATTTTGGATCTTCGTGCTGCTGTCCAGTCCACTGTGAGTTTCTTTGCTGATGACACAAAATATTTCGGTAACCCCCTTACTGACCATGAGGTGTTACAGAGAGACTTAAATCAATTATCGGAGTGGACAAAGCAGTGGCTCATATGTCTTAATGTTGACAAATGTTGTGTTCTCCATGTCGGCAAGAATAACCCAAATATTGAGTATACCTTAAACGAAAGCCTGATTAAGTCAGTGGTCTCGCAGAAGGATCTGGGTGTTACTATTACCAAGGACTTTAAATGGTGTGAGCACATAGCGAGTGTGGTTAAGAAGGCTAACTCTATTTTGTATTTAGTGAGAAGATCATTCCAACATCTGACAGTACCACTATTCACAACTATTTATAAGACATATGTGAGGCCTCTCCTCGAATATGCCTCTCAGATCTGGAATCCATATTTTGTTAAAGATATAGTTTTACTGGAAAATGTTCAGAGACGAGCCACAAAATTGCCCTTGGGTCTTAAAAACCTGGAATATGCGGAAAGGCTGAGAGTATTGAAACTGCCCACTCTTCAGGAGCGACGAGCAAGAGGTGACCTCATCGAGACATTCAAGATTCTATCGGGCTACTACAATATTCCTAATATGACAGATATGTTTGCATTTAACACTAATGTGGGCCTTCGAGGACATCATCTGAAGTTGAACAAGTCTCGGTTCTCGTGTAACCCAAGAAAGCATGCATTAAGCAATAGAGTGGTCAATATGTGGAACAGTTTGCCTGAGGATGTTGTGTCTGCAGCCAGTGTCAACCAATTTAAGAATAGGCTGGATATTCAAATGAGAGACAGTGATATGGGCCTATCAGCTTAAGCTGCCTGCCCATTATCAATAATAATAATAATAATATCGTGATTAAAGAAAAAAATGTGCCTTGAATTTCGAATAATTTTATCGGAAAATCTAGCGACAACTTTGGGAACGGGGATATCTTATCATTGTTTTGGCATCCTGTTACTTCGTAACGGTTAAAACAAACAATACATGTTGAAACATACAACACGTGTTGAAACATTCCTGCGATTTCAAATTACCATACTCTGTTGATATTCTGAGAATGATGATTCAACATCTTGGAATGTGCAAGTTGCGAGTGCGCCTGTTGCCACGCCGTTAGTTGATCGTGCACATTTGACAACGCACCCAGCTTGCGTGTGCACTTCACTCCTAATATTTGTTTGAATTTGCTGTAACTTTTTATCCTTCAAATACAGCTGTAATTATTGATAAAATCAAACATTTTATACAATCAGTGCCACTGTGATTGCAGGAACATCCAGGATGAGTGAAAATGTAGGTAGAGCTCGGGGCCGCGGGCGCGGCCAGCCTCGCGGCGTCGGCGGCGGTGTGGGGTCTGCAGGCGGAGGGCGAGGCGGCGGTGTGCGCGGCCCGGCCCCCTCTCAGGCTCCCCCCCAGGGGGCATGGGGGCCGCCCCAGCAGCAGCCTCCTCCGCAGCAGCAGCGCCCGGGCCCACCGGGCCCGTCCCATCCGCAGGCGTCGCCCAGGGCTCCTGCGCCTGCCCCGGCCGGCCGCGCCAGGACGGTAGATCTCGTCAAGCCCATGGCCGAGATGCACGTCGGTGGTGGTGAGCTTTTTAAATTATTTTTAACTCTTGTTGAATGTTATATTGTTAAATGGATTTCAAATATTAATCATTTCGTGTACCTAACATAGTATACTTATATATATACTGTTTTATAATCGTCAATCCAAACAATTTTCATTTCTTGAAGCGTAGTAATATATTTATCACTTTTGTTGCCAGACAATGCGGGGCCTGGCCCGGGTGGAGCTGCTGCCCCCGCCACACGAGGTAACATGAGGGGAGGTGGTCGTCAAATTCCAGACACCACTTATATAAAGACGAGACCAGAAACGGTCAACTCCAAGAAAGGTAATATCTTTTGTTTAACCTTCATTACACGAAGTATGAAAAAATTACTTACGCTCTGAATGGGGGTATGAAAAGACCTCAAAAATATTTTCTATATGACTGATATGTTTTTAACAATGCAGACACGTTTTAAACATATCTAAATCATTATTATATGCATAAAAATCTAATAATTCCAATTATTTTGGGGATTATTTTTAGTAATTCTTAATTACTCCAGAGATGCGTCATTAGCGTAGCATTATCTTGCTTCACTGAGTGATCCTCGGCACCCGCGCTACTAAAAAACAAACGCCCTTCCTATGCCCGCTGCTTGTTTTCGCGGCGGTTCTCAATCTGCAGTGTTTAAATTAATAGAAATGTCCTGATCTTTGTATTATTAGCAATGGCATTAGCGGGGTTCTGCATAATTCAAAATGTTTTTGGGTCCCTTGAATTTCAAATTAACGAGGTTCTACTGTAGTGTCGTACTGAAACCTGCCAATGTTACATATTTAAAAAAAAAAAGCTTAAATGATTTAAAGGTACGCTTTAATTAAGTAAAGGTACATTTTAAATCGTTAAGTATCGAGTCTAAGTATCTGGGCCTAAGACGTTTTGTTTGTCTTTTTTAAAAATAAACTTGTTTTCGCAGGAACAACCGGTACGCCTGTCAAGTTGTTGACCAACTATTTCAAGATAAATACCACTCCCCAGTGGTGTCTATACATGTACCGGGTGGACATCTCCCCCGCCGAGGACAGGACCATGGTGCGCAGGAGTCTAATGCGGGACCATCGTGAGAGGATTGGGGGGTGAGTAATAAAGTTTATTTTAGGTTAAAAACAGTTTGTATAAACGTTAACGCGTCGAACTTTTGTACAACCCATTCCAACTTGAGTTTTGTATTATAATGTATTCGAAATAACATAAAAATCAAAAGCATTTGAAATTTAGGTTATATTTTTTACTAAATGGAGAAGGCCAGTAGGTGAAATTACAATATTGTGAACTTTTTGATTCACTACTTGAATAAATAAATGTTCCATATACAGGTGTCTCGTACCTAGTAGCGAAAACTATATAAAGTCGAACTCGGTTATAACGAACGCGACGGGACCAACTAAATTTACTCCTTATAGCCGGGACTCCTTATATCCGGGATTCACTTTTTTCACAAAATTTTTTGATTGTGTGATGTTATTTTCAAGAGCAGCTAAATAAACATCCTTTTCTTTCCAGAGCGATGAAACTGTAGAAGACGATTGTGAAAACTTTTTACAGAATTTTTGACGCCAATAATTTCGACTTTTTCACGAACCTAGAGACACTTTCGTTTGTTAGTGAACATGTTTCCGATAGAACAATTCGCGTTTAACTGATTAGGCTTTTAAATGCTTATACAGTAAACTGCATAAAATAAACTGTCACCATAAACATTTTGGGAACCCCCAATAATCGGAGTTATATGACCATTATTCTCGACCTTCAGTAAACTATTGCTTGCTGCGCGCGCACGTGGGATTTTCAGTGGGAGGGCAATCCCGACTCGGGATTGCATTCTCTACCATGAGTCATCGGAAGTTTTTCTAAATCAACTTTGTAAAGTCAACATCAGTCTAATCTCGAAAATCAGATGCATCGGAATGCAATTTTTCAAAAATTAATTGCTGTCAAAATCGTCTCCATTGTTGCCGTAATTATCTTTTCCACAAATTCTCATTTCTTTAACAATTATTAGTGATGGTATTTTAACCGGTCACATGCTAACCATTATTTGAGATTTTTTATCTGATTGCATCGAAGACTGGCAACTGATTTTTTGTAGTTCGACGGGCAACCATCAGTACTATACAACAATTATATCTTAGTTGTGAATCATCAATATATTGAGATACAAAACTCAAATAACTGTACCAAAAATAACCATTTAAAATAACACTTTAACCATCACTACCAAAAAACACTATCGGATGTCTGATGTATGGGTTCAGTAGAAATGGAGGAGGTGTCTAGGTTGTGGGAGAGAGGGAACATTGTGAGAATGGGTGATGTGAAGGGTTCGTATCTGATTATTGATGATGTTATTTGTTGTATTTAGTTTTTTGTGAATTTTAAGCATTTCTAAATTGTTTTGTTTTAGGCTGTATGTCTATTTATGTAGGATGTGTATATTCGTATTGTTGAATGGTTGGTTATTTCCTGTAATATGGTTAGAATATTCTGAAAAGTTATTACTAGTAAGGCAACTTTTGTGTTATTTGAATCAGATCAATAGAAAATTATTTGATTTAAAATTACACCAAGTGTCAGCTGGGTAGCTCGTTTAATTACCGGGTTATTGGAATAAATATTGATTTGGAAAATTTCAAATACCCCTCTTCGGAAAGAACGGGTTGAATTATGCATTTATGAAACTGATTTATTATGACTTTTAAATTAAATTCTCAACTCTGAATGCTAGTAGTTAATTTTTATTCTGGATATTGAGTCTTGCTGTACCTATATTTTTTTGTATTTCTTAATTTATCGCGAATCTGATGGTATTTTGATATCTATTGGCAGGTATATATTTGATGGTACAGTCTTGTACACATCGAACCGCCTCAATCCTGATCCCATGGAGCTATATTCTTCTCGCAGGGAAGACGGTGAAACTATGAAGTTAACATTGAAGGTTTGTGTCCCAGCATATCTGTTCATGCTTTTCTTTGGAAACAACATTCTTCACATTGTGAATGTGTTGGATTTATTTAAACGTCTTCTTGCAGCTCGTGGGAGACGTAGCTCCGGGGGATCACCACTACCTGCAGGTGTTTAATATTCTGATGAGGAGATGTTACGATAATCTCAATCTGGAGCTAATCGGCCGTGATTTCTTTGACCCCAAGGCTAAGGTGATTATCCCATTCCTTTTTTCCTAAATATTGATATCACCTCAGATTCTACCCACACCTATTTTGTTTCAGTTGCGTAGAAATTTTATTTCTCAAATGCCCCAATCGTTTAAATTTTTTCTTAGATTGAGATCCGAGAGTACAAGCTCCAGATATGGCCAGGATACAAAACGACCATCAACCAATACGAGCATAACATCCTCATGGTTGCGGAAATAACGCACAAGGTGGTCAGGATGGATACGGTGCTGGATGTGCTGAGGAAGTATACCGGCCAGCCCAATGTGAAAGCCGCATTTAATGGAGAACTCATAGGTGAGCGTCTACTCGATCTCTCTTGAATGATGCCTCTCCACCACTGCCCAATAATAATTGTCCGATGCTTGCTCACAGGTGGTGTGGTACTCACGGACTACAATAATAAAACCTACACCATAGACGATGTGCATTGGGATGTGCACCCCAACTCCACTTTCAACTTCAAGGGGGAAAATGTCACCTACCTCAAATACTATAAAGATGTGAGTTTGCAATCCCTGTTAATCCATGTTCCAAAAGCATTCCAAAATTGAAAAATTGTTTACCGTCCAAAAATCGCGCATGTGGTGCTTACCCACAGCAAAAAATTTTCCAATAATATTTTTCCTACTTTGGTGAGAAGCGAAAATAAGATGAAAACATTAGGCATAAAATAGGCAATTTGTATGGGACTTTTTTGGGACCGAAGAATTAAAATTTATTTGATGGAGAAACTTATTAAAAGTGAACGCTTCCACTGTAATGCATGTGGCCATTTTATCATACGCACCTGCGAAAGTTTCCTTTATGCGCTATTTTTCTATACATATGTCACGATCCCTAAAATTGGGAAATAGTATGTACGCTCGCTTCTGTTGGCTGGCTTGATACGCTCGAATAGTTTTAGTTTTCGGTGTTTGCGCTAATGCCCGTACCTGAATGCGATTAAAAATAGTTTTTCGCATTTTTTAAATCTTAATTTTGATTCTTTTTCCTATAATCAACTATGTGTTAAAATATTTAATTTTCATTGGAAGAAGTTATACAGACTTTCTTATTATTTCGCATATTTATTGACAATTTTATTTCTAATAATTGATTTGTTTGTCTGAGCCGGAAAAAAGGCAGAATCGAAAACTAAAACTGAGTGAAGATTGAAGTAGTCTTCCTTAAGGGGTTACGTGTAGTCAGAGGCGCAAAAAAATAGACATTTTCAAAAAAAAATTTTGAACGGTTGTTTGATGTTTTGATTCAATACATAATACCAACGTTTTACACTATATTTTAAGTAACTGTACTGAAAATTTCAAATAAAATTATTAATACTGGACCACGAAAGAATCTCGATTCTTGACCCCTGTTTTGCAAGTAGTGCTTCGCGGTGTCCATCAGTGCTTCTTAGTGGTTTATCTAAATTTAATGAAACAAAAAGAAATTAGTAGTTCAATAGTTTATCTTGTGCTTAATCGGAGCTTTTTTATTTTTTTCAAATTTAGCAAAATGGCGGTCTTTGAAAGCTTAACGCTTATAGTGCCGACGAGCGCCATGGCGCTCGTAGGTCGGTGTGCGAAAAATGCCAGCGTCGCGATAGCGCTCGTTTCGACAGTTCACTTTTGGCGTGAATCAGTGCGTTCTAACTTTTTTCAATCGCACTTTTTTTTCTAAAAACACTTATTATTATTTATTTCTATAATCCAAAATTTGATTTCAAAATCTCGAACACGAGGGAAAGTTCCGATATGGATGTTGAAATGACAGAACAATTCGAAAACTGCAATAGCGGGAGTGATATATATATATATATTTTTTTTTTTCTGTAATTTTCTTGTCAATAAATATGTAGTATTCAATTTCTGTGTTTTTATTCATAGTTTGAAATCTTCTGAAGAGAATGTTGAAAAAATTATGAAAATTAGTGTTTTGTAACAGAAATGGTTAGTGGTTTTGGTGTTTATATAAATTATTTATGAAAATGCACTTTTTACTGGCATTTTTAGCATATTTTGACAAAATATTTATGGCACTAAAAGGGTTAATTATGAATTTTGAGGGAAAAAATCGCTCATTTATTATTTATAAAAAAAGTTTTAGTCAAAAAAAAATCCTTCGATTAAGCACAAGTTTTTAATGCCTAAAATATGATGTTTAAATTTAATTTAAATCTGTCTAGTAGTTTTCAAAATATCGTGGACACCGTTTTTGAAAATGTTATTTTGAGAATAACGCGTTTAAAGTTTTATGCATAAATAATTAATACAAATACAATTTAAAAAAAAAATAACGTAGAGTCATCTATTTCTGGTACATATAATACATCTTCTGCCAATGTGTAAGCCTCAAAGATGTCGATTTTTTTTATCTACGCCTCATTTTGCCTTCTCGAGTGACCTGATTTGCACGTTGGTCAACAATCTTTATGCGCTCTATATCGAGTTTTTCAGCATACCGGTGTGCATTAGGTCCATAATTTAATCCTATGCATTGGCAATCATTAATATTCCTTGCATACCTTCATGACGTCTCATTATAAATTTTTGAAAATGATTATAATACACGCACAACTAACTACCTACCGACTGCTGGGTTTCACTGCCACCGAAGTACTAACACTAAATCAAATCTTAGTTAGCCTAAAGGGTCTTATGTCTAAAAGTAGAAATATAAAAGAAATTTTGTACATTATTCTTAGAATTAATCAGGTAAAAACCGCGTTCCATTGCAGTCGCCCCGTTTGTCAGCCCGGCCGGCTCTAGTACTGTCCATGTGTCAGTATAGGTGGCCACAGAGGGCCCTACAGTTATCGTTGGATATCTTTAAAACTAATAACCGGATCGAGTTGATATTTTCACACAATATTTTTGAAACATTTTGCTTTAAGAAAATACCAAAAAAAAAATCGATTTTTTAAAAATCCTGACTACACGTAACCCCTTAAATTCAAAGATAAGTAAACATTTCAAATGTGACGAAATGGTAAAAAAATCATAAGTGAGAATAGCAAATATGTCGAATACCTAAAACATTAAAAATCGGGCGGTCTTTGCAATTAGCATTATTAATATTGCGTTTTCAAAATGATTTCTTGAAATATATGAAGACCCCATGGCAAGAAGTTGTTAACTAACATTTTTGTCAAAAATGAGTACTCTAAACTAAATAATGTACGCTCTTTCCATTGGAAATAAGTTCAGAACTTAAAAATAATTAGAACATGTTCAAATCATAGGGATGAACATTTTTTCATAAAACTACACTTTTTCATAAAAATCAAATCAGTTACCAATGGGAAGAACATGTTATCTTCAATAATAACATGTTCATGCCATCATTCTGAAATTAACACGCCTTTTAATTTGATTGGAATATTTATGGTCAGTATAAATTTTACTCTGGCAGTGTACTGTCATATATTTGTTTTTATTTGAAGACTATTATAATATGTGGTTATATATTATTTTTCAATAGTTTT
Organism: Agrypnia vestita; assembly: GCA_016648135.1. Lineage (NCBI taxonomy): Eukaryota > Metazoa > Arthropoda > Insecta > Trichoptera > Phryganeidae > Agrypnia > Agrypnia vestita. The sequence goes on from JADDOH010000573.1 coordinate 211,545, forward strand.
AAATGGTACATACCATGTTTTGTATTATTAATTAACATGCCAGGTGGATAATGGGTGGTAAAAACGGATAGCATTTGAAGGGTTGTTTGATGTTCGTGTTTTACCAATTTTAAAAAGGTGTTATTCTATTAAAAATGAGTTCCAGAGGCGAAAAAATGGTTGTTAACTACATTTTTTAGGGAAAATTAGTATGTTTTTATTTTTTTGTGCATAAATGCGTTTTTTTTACTTTGTAAATACTTTTTTGATATTTTAGTGACATAAATCAATAAAAATTAATCTTGAATTAGCAATAAAACATATTTTTCAAAGGCGAAATGCAAATTTCTAATTATCTCAAAATGACTTGAATGTTAGTTAACAACTTTTTGCAATGGGGTCTTCATATGCATAATCAATAAAAATTAATCTTGAATTAGCAATAAAACATATTTTTCAAAGGCGAAATGCAAATTTCTAATTATCTCAAAATGACTTGAATGTTAGTTAACAACTTTTTGCAATGGGGTCTTCATATGCATAAATATGTATGTTTTTCACAAGTTTTACAATTCTTGACACTTTTTTTTGGCACCTGGAATTTAGAATTAATTAACCGTAATTACACTGTTTTCGCAGAAATACCAGCTGACCATCAGGGATATGAACCAACCCCTGCTAGTCTCCAAAGCGAAATCCCGTGATATCAGGGCTGGCAGCCCCGAATTTATTTACCTCGTGCCAGAGTTCTGCCGCATGACTGGCCTCACCCAGGAGATGCGCAGCAACTTCCGACTCATGAGAGAGATGGCCAACCACACGCGTGTTCCGCCCCAGCAACGAATGGAAAAGCTCATGGACTTCAACTCCCGCCTTAACAAGACCGAAAAAGCAGTTTTGGTACGTACTCCCCACTATTGCTTGACCACAATAACTTGGCATGCGGCGACTTTGGAACTAAAACCCGCCCCGCTCTGTCATGCAGTACAATTTTTTATTTGCTCAGGAGCTGTGACATCTTGAATACCAATATATCCAAAACATCCTTAACAGTCCGGGGTGGTGCAAGAACAATTGCCAATAAAGTATTAAAGTTTTGCGAAGCTGAAAAAGCAAATAATGGACCGATATTACCGTCTGACAATTTGGCCGCCATTACGGCTTGGTTTCTTTAGTGCTGCCTGACCAAATTTCTGTTAAAGGCTGCGACACAGGTCACCAGACATTCTGTACATTATGTATTGTGTAATAAATTTACACCCTGGCAACTACTGTTACGCGACAGGGAAGCCCTCCCTCGCATGCCAATTTATAGTGGTCGCATTCTACCTGTTGTTAAGTGCGTTTATTTATTTATTTACCAATTTATTTATTTCACATTAAATTTTTTATAAAGGTTAGATTTTTTAATATCGGCCTCACAGGCAACACCTGTGCGAACTGTTAACTTTTTTTTTTTTATTATACTCTTATTTCCGTGTGTGAATTACGTACACGTATAAATAAAATAAGAAAAATATTTTTCACAAGCAGTAATGTCAAAGACATAATAATCTTTCGTGATTTAAAGAAGATGTATATTTAAGTTCTTGAGAGAAATTCACATAAACGTACACTTTACAGGAACGAATCACAGCCTTTTTAAGTTGATATGTGAACACAGAATATGCGTCACATCAATATTCTTACTATTTTCAAATTAAGCACGAATTTTGTGACAATAATGATCTTAGGGTGATCAAGCTTTGGAGGGTCTCCGTACCCACGTTGAGGATCCACTTGTTACAATGTTTTTATATTTAAAAAAAAAAAAATTATAATATTCTTAAAATAGGTAATATAATAACATATATTTTATATTTCCTAATATATACATTATAAAATATCATTTATAAAAATGTTAAATATATTTCTAATCAAAAGTACGTATCACTTTATCTTTATCGTATTTATTTTATTACATTACCATTTAGTTTTTTTACAATGTAACACATTATTAATGTTCTGACTCCATTTCGCAAATTTATAATAAAATGTATGATTTCAGGATATGCGGGAGTGGAATATGTCAATCGATGGAAAATTGGTTGAGATCACTGGCAGACACTTGCCCCAGGAGACCATCTTCCAGGGGAAGCAGAGCGAGGTCAAGTATCCATCCGGAGACACCAACGAGGGGTGGACACGAGAGTTGAGAACTCGAAGCATGCTATCTTGCGCCACCGTGAGCAAGTGGGCTGTGGTGGTACCGCAGCGAATGAAGCGGGATGTGGAAGGATTCGTGCAAATGATAATGAAGAATGGGTCCGCCATGGGTTTTCATCTCCCTCCCCCCATCTACCTAGAAATCCCCAATGACTCGATTAATGTCTACCTAGACAAGTTGGAGCAGGTGATAGCGCAAATGAATCCCAACATTATTTTATGTGCGGTGACCAATGATCGCTCGGAACGCTATTCGGCCATAAAAAAGAAATGCTACGTAGATCGTGCTGTACCCACTCAGGTTATCACCGGGCGCTGCATCTCCAACAAGAGCGCCATGTCTATCGCTACCAAGGTGGCCATTCAGATCAACTGCAAGGTAGGAGGAGCTCCTTGGACTGTGGCCGTTCCCCTGTCCAACATCATGGTGGTGGGCTACGATGTGTGTCACGATGGCCAAAACAAGAGCAGGAGCTTCGGCTCTATGGTGGCTTCCCTGGACAAGGCCATGTCGCGCTACTTCAGCGCTGTGACTCCGCACACGAACGGGGAAGAGCTGAGCAACGAGTTTGGTCTGAACATAAAGAAAGCCCTGCACAAGTACAAGACCATCAACAACGTTCTGCCCACACACATCCTCATCTACCGCGACGGCGTGGGCGAGGGCCAGATCCCCTATGTGTACACGCACGAGGTGAGCGGCACTCCCATCATCCTACACTGACACTTCTGTCGACACTATTTTTTTAGATTTTTAATTTTGTTTTTCCTTTCAGGTGGAAATCATTAAAAAATCCTTAACAGAGGTATACAATGGGCCCAATTTTAAATTAGGATTCATCATTGTATCTAAAAGACTAAACACCAGGTTTATTGTGGCCAATGGACTCACTAATCCCAAACCTGGTACTGTCATTGATGACGTTGTGACAAGCCCCGAAAGGTGATTATTATATTTATTAGTATAATAAATTATTATCTATCGCTGTATTGTGCAGGGAGACATTCTGCATTTTTCGTTAAAAGCTCGTTAATACAAACAACTATAATTCGAAAAATTTAATCACTTTATCCCCCTCAAATGAATTTTCATACAAAATGCTACCTATAATTCGAAAAAATGGCTACTTCCAAATAGGAAAAAAAAAATCAGGCAAAATTACGAAATTCGACACGAAGTCATTTGTGTAAATGTGAACATTTGCTAGTGTTATTTTATACCTGCGCTGACTTACTTTCGCCGCGCCTCAATCCTTGTGGGAATGACCGCTCACAGGGCTTTGACCATCTGTACAACTGTGATTAAAGTCATAAAACATCCCCAACCGGCCCGGGGCCGATTGGCGATGTTATATGACTCCCGTTTTATGATATCCCGCCGAGAGGCGAGATTAGTTGAAGTTTTCTCATCTTTACGCGCCAGTTTAGGAGTTTTAAATTGTTACATCTTTGTGTTTTACTAAAATTGAAAATACCTATATTGTTATGGTCGCATCGCGTAAAAACATTTCGTCTTTTTTGTGCTTTTATCTGTGATTTCTGTGAAAACTTTCGATATTTAAGTCTCTTCATTTGTGATTTTAATATATTTTGTGTTATTTGATAAGTGTGAAGAATATTAGATATTTTATTGCGTTCACGTGTGAGATTTTAGTTATTTTCGCATTCTATTTTTTACTAGTGTTTACTATTTTTATGAAAATGGATTTGATTAACCGGTCGGATGCCAGCCGTACGTAACGCAGAATGTACCCTGTCTGCCGCGCAATTTCGCTCGCAATTGCTGTTTTTTAAAAACTTGTGTTTTTGTGACGGTTATATTCATGTAAAAATCAACAATAACCGCTAAGAAGTTACAGTTTCTGGTTTCTCAATATACAGACTCCAATAACTACTTATATTTCAATAATTGCTTGTATAATAACTTATTCATTAATTATGAAAATAAGTAATGAAATTTACTGTTGGAAATGTACGCGCATGTTTATCGAATAAAACCATGAAAGAAATAACACTAAAGATATTGTATTTCAATATTTTCGTTCAAAATATATGAAAGAATATAAAAATACTTAATTATTACACTTATTTTTTTTTTTTTTAAAACTTTATTATGACATAAATAACACAATTAATGCGCGGTTCGAAGACTACATTTGGAATGATATTTTGTCCGGTTTGCGCAGCAAATGAGGTTACTTGACAAATAGAACTCGTTCATTCATTCAAAAACTTGAGATACAACTAACGATAAGCTTTAAAAACCTATAAACGCAGGTAAAATAGGCCGAATTCGCATACATGTCTAGGGAGCGCAGATCTGCGCTCCGGCATCCGACCGGTTAAAGACGTGGAAAAGAAAATTGAGAATAAGGGCAAGATTGCGAAAAAATATGGTATCACGCTTAGAGTATATACAATCCATAGAGACCATATTATTTCGAAACTTGTAAGAATTTTGTTAAAAGAGGCGTGGTCATTCGGTGAGACTGGACAATTCGTTTCTAACACGTGTTTGTAATTTCTTGCTAAAACAGGGCTACCACAAATGTACGATTCTCTGTGAATTCTCTTACAATAAAGTAGCAATAAATGATAATGCCTTTTATATGTGGGTACATCTATTTATTTTAATTTATTTTATTACAATTTTAAATATCACCACAACAATAATTATATAAGGTACTGCAATAATAATACAGTAAAAGCTCTTTAATACGAAATTCAGGGGACCGAAATTCAAAAAAAAAAAATCAAATTTCGAATTAGGGAAGTAGAATTAGTAGGAAGTTTTTAAACCATCAACACACTTTCTAAACATTTCCAAGTGTACAAAATATATGCATTTTTTAACATGTATTTTCAAACACATTTATTTGGCCAATGTTGCATTCATTTTTGTCAGTTGTTTCAATAAAATTAAATAAATTACTTTGACATGTGATCTTGAGCTATCAATTCAATTTTAAAACAGAAAAAAATGAAAACATCAAATATTGTACATCACTTCACTGCGCTTATCAATTTTGGCGCGATTTTTTAGAATTGTTGAAACAGTCGAATTGGCGATACCATATTTTTCGCAATCTTGCCCTTATTTCTCAATTTTTCTGTCCACGTCTTTAATCAAATCCATTTTCATAGAAATAGTTAAAGTTTTGTAGGCGCTGCGAACTGACGCCATTTTAATTTGAAACGAAACACTAGTCAAAATAAAATGCGAAAATAACTAAAATCTAACACGTGAACGTAATAAAATGTCTAATATTCTTCACACTTATCAAATAACAAAAAATATATTAAAATCGTAAATGAAGAGACTAAAATATCGAAAGTTTTCACGGAAATCACAGATAAAAGCACAAAAAAAAGTCAATGACATAATGTTTTCACGCGATATATTTTCAATTTTAATAAAACACAAAGATGTAACAATTTAAAACTCCAAAACCGGCGACAAAACTTCAACTAATCTCGTCTTTTGGCGGGATATCATAAAACTGGAGTCATAAGGGTACGCGCGCACTAGCGTTTTTACGCCGAGCGGCGAAAAAACCTGCGACATTTTGAAGCGCGGCGAAAACAACAGGCGCGCGCACTACGGCATAATGCCGCTGATCATTTACGGGCAGTTCTTTAAAATATTTGGTGAGCTCTTCGAAAAATTCTTCCAATATTATCGAATGAATAAAGAATGCTTTTATGAACTTTTAAAACTAGTTGGACCTTCTATCACATATAAAAATACTCCATTCAGAAATGTTTAATGTTTCTATCACTATATTCTTTTGAAGTAATAACGTACAATGGTGGTCTTCTCTCAACTTTCGTAATTAGCATTTCAATATTAAAATCTTCATCTAGATCAGCAGAATAATTGCTTGTAGCCATTGTTCTTTCACATAAAATATTATATGGTACAGCGCGGTCATGACTTTAAAAAGATGCGTTTTTTTGTCGCTGACCGCCGCGCCGCAAGCGAGTTGTAACATTTTACAGATTTTTCGCCGCTGCGTTATTTTGCCGCTAAGTGCGCGCAATACGATTCAAAACCCTTTGTTACAACACTGTGGTGCGACATTATGCCGCAGCGTATTTTCGCCGCGCGGCGAAAAAACGCTAGTGCGCGCGTAACCTTAAACAGCCTTATCCTGTGCGCGCGGCCGCCGGCCAGTTGGGGATGTTTTATGACTTTTATTACTGTCATATAGATGATCAAAGGCCTGTGAGCGCCCTGAGCGGTCATTTTCGTCAGTGCATGTATAAAAACACTAGCAAATGGTGAGCAAATGTTAACATTTACACAAATGACTTTTGTGTCAAATTTCATAATTTTGTCTGAAATTTTTTTCGTATTTGGAATTAGCCATTTTTTCGAATTATAGGAAGCATTTTATATGGAAATTCATTTGAGGGGGATAAAATATCATTAAATTTTTCGAATTATACCGAATTTCGAATTATAGTTGTTTGTATTAACGAGCTTTTACTGTAATTATAATCGAGGATTATTTGTAACATATCAAACATAAACATTTAGATATCTATCTGCATTTGTACAAATATTTAGAAAATTACGTTATTTACATAATATACATTGTTTGTATATACACATAAAATACATTGTTTGAAAAAACAATATGATGAAGTACATTAATGGAATTAATAATAAATGTGAAATTTTAATATAGTACGCTATTGATTTTGGAAGATAATTAATCTGTTGAAATGTTGTCTCACTTTGACGGTAGGTTGCACCGCTGATTTGATCAGAAAGTGTAGCCTGACATCTAAATATTTAGAAGCAACTGCCTTAATTAGGTGAACAGTATGGTTCTCCAACAGTGACTGGTCTAGCATGTGACAAAGTAATATATTAAAACAATCTACAGTTAGGAATATTTTTAAAACCCTGTTGACTAAATATTCTAATGAAAAGGATTCATTCTTTTTCCTCCACTACGGTTAAGAGCTTCTCTAAAAACGCATTCGCTATGTGTGCAAATTAAAATAACGTCATCTGATGGATATACTAACCCCCCTCTATCTTTATGTGCAATTAATGAATTTCGCAAAGTTGTCTTAAAGCCAATAAGGGCAGAAAGACGATTCTCACATTTAATTTTTTTTATTTAGATGCCCGACAACAAAACCACAAATATAAATTATACAACTCTCCACATACTCCCATGTTTCTGTCGAATTTGTAGACTGAAAGTAATAATATCGATTAAATTTAAAGTTTTCAAAAAATTAATACAACGATTTTATGTAAAACGGAAAATAGGAAAAAAAAAAAAACAATACACACATGGCCAACGACTGCATTATATGAAGGGATCACTTCCAGCAACACTCGAATTTACTATCGACTACTACCAAGTTTACTATCGAATTTGTAGACTGAAAGTAATAATATCGATTAAATTTAAAGTTTATGAAAAATTAATATACCTAAAGATTTTAGGTAAAACATAATATCGATGGCTCCTACGTATGCTATCATAACCAATAAATCGAAAAATTTTAGTTTTTTTTATGTTTTTCTTATTTCTTATATCTTTATTTACAACAAAGAAATAAAAACATTTTGCAATTAATTACGTTTTTTTTCGGATGTATTTTATAGGGCAATGTATATTTATACTGGACGAAAATATACTACTTCATACACTAGGAGTTTCAGAATGCACATAACTAATTTTATAAATCCCATAAAAATTGGCGATTTAAGATATTTTTTATGTAACGAAAAACGAATAAAGAATGAACACTATAGGTACTTACTCTATCAATAGCCAGTTCTGTTCTTGAATAATTCGAAGGAACGGCAAATTTTTTTATTCGAACTAATTTGTTTTCTTTCCTTCTGTCAAAATGTACATTCAAGAAGTGATCTGAGCAAACACAACTGTGATTTCCGTGATTCCAATTAATCCTTCCCACAGCATGGATCCATTCACTTTTTCTTACTTCATTTTTTGGGAACCTACAAAAAATGATATCCCAATCCGAATACTTTAAATAATAAATAATTTGTATTCTAAAATTTTAAGCACAGCCCTGTCGGTACAATATGCTTTATCATAAAAATACCACATTGAGCTTAGTTAGATCCATACAATGTAGTGCCTTCTCTTTCTTACTCCTAAAAATTCAGAATTTTTAAAGGAGAAGAAAAGAGACGGATATATTTGAAAATGTCGGCTATCTAAGTAAATGATTTTACAGTTCGTGTTGATTGAACATTCATAGACATATTTTGATTTAAGTCATCAAAAACATCTTCAAAATAGCATTCTCCGAATTATCTGTGTAATAAAATCAATCAAAAATAAACATTCTAGGATTTTTTAAACAAAAGTAAATGTTTGCAGTTGGTTTGTTGTTAAAATTATGAAATAAAACGTATATATGTAAAATTTTCATATTTTGGATAAAATACCTGTGATAACTGATATGTTTCTTCCCGTTTCCAGTCCTATTGGAACACCCCTTCATTGCACAAGAAGGCATATCAATTTTTTGTAATATTTGCACGTAAATACACAATAATTTACCGAAAATATGGATAACAAATCTGACAGCACTGCCGTTCTTTGCCCGAGTTTCAAATCCGATTTGAAACTCGGGCAAAGAGAACCCTTACAAAGCAATTAAAGACGTACCCGATCGGGTGATCTTTTTTGTCCCTTTTTGTCTTATGTGTTACTATATTGTTAAAACTGAGTAAGCTCTATGTTACCACGCGTACGGGTTTGGTAAAATATTTAGTTATCCCTCTATGGATTGTATATACTCTAAGGGTCGAACATAGGTTATGTGTAGTCTCCTAAACGTATTAATTTGCCTGAATGGTTTGCCAAGATGCATTATGAAGTCGGACTTTTTGAATGTTTTACCAACAATCGCATCAATGTGCCGGTTGAAATTCGTTTTAGACTCTAGCAACAATCCCAAGTCCCGTATCTCATCCACATCCCTGACTCTATCATTACCAATAGTATATTAACATACAATACGATTTATTTTGCGGGTGAAGGAAATTTTGTAATATTTAGTGACATTTAGTATCAGCCTATTCGTTTGACAGTAACCTGACAGTCTCGAGATCCTCTTGCATTTTTTGGCAGTCGGTTTCGGATTTTTTTGGCATAAAATTTTTCATAATCAGACGGCTACCTGATTTTCGTTCGCGATACTATCAAAAAATGAATTAGAATTTTATTTATTTACACGCGCCCGCGGCCTGAGTGAGTCATAATGACATTTTTAATTACTCCCTCGCGGCCGCGGTCGTCACTCTAATGGATGACTCATTAACGGGACCTCATTGACAGTTATAACATACAAAGTATTACATTTTACACACATTAATATTAGCAACAAACATATTATATTACTTTATGTTCGCCTGTTTACGGAGTGGACCCTATCAAATTTATCAAGACATTTACTATCGAGAAAAATAACAAACTTCTTCAAACACAAATATATATTTTTCTTCGTCGGACCGTCGATTTTGGTCCTACGCGAACCAGGCATAAACTAATTCATCGTAAAATTAAATGCCCGTAGAATGGTGATTAGAATGAATTAAAATTATATAAAAGACGCAATACATTTTTCGCGATTTATTCGCAATTATTTTCTACTGGATTGGTCGTGCCATAATTAATTATTCAATGTATTGTCAATACATTATATCTATCATAGCGTGTTGAAGTTTGAGTGACCATTCCAACCTGGATTAAACATTACCGATATACGTTACTATAAATATTTATTAGCATCCTGTTAAGAGCTCATATTCTGACACAATCATGCCACAATATTGGAACGGTACATTCTGGATTACATTGGTAAGCGTAAAAAAGAGAAATCTTCTTACCTAAAATTATCTCATTGATATGATTTATTAGAAAATTTAAAAACTTGTGCGCATCTTGTTGTAAATAATTATCAAACTCCTCTGCAAAACAAAAGAAAATACATATAAATATTAATAAATTCAACTCAAAAAAATATTTGATTTGTCTAATCAATAAAGCTAAAATAATAAGAAACAAAGTGTATAGAATATAATTGTAACATTAATGTACATTTTCTTGTTGCATTATTTTCAGTCAAAATCTTAAAACACAATGCAAACTATGTCATAACATTTGCGATATGACAATTTTTAAAACCTTCCAATAGAAAAGTAATAACTTTGGTTTTTTACAAATATAGGATGTTTTTTTTTAGAAGCAGAGAACTTTGTCCGCGTTTCGTAATGGGGCGCGCTTCTCGGAGAAATCGTATTTTCGAAACAATGACGGAGTTGCATTGCTCTCAAACAAAAGGTCAGTCCGGCTGGCGGGAATATGTCGGTGACACGTGTGGTAATCTGTTGTTTGGACATTTTTTCCAGGGACTTGCCATATGTGAAAACTATAACGCATTTCGCGGCAAAAAAAACCGGCATATCAATGTAATACTCCTATATTGTTAGCAGGGTCTGGAAATAGGCGAAATCACTACAATGCAGAAATATATGTTTGTCTCACCCATACCGGTGTCACATCGATTACCCTTATGCGTATGTCCGAGAATTGGCGCCAATTTATATCCCATCAGCGCTGCCACATGGGATAAATGAGAGTCACGACGCTTGCGCACAACACGTCAAGTGACAGCAATGAGATAAAAGTAGCATTTTCTGACCCCCTTAGGGCCGGTTGTTTTAAGTTAGATTAAAGTATAGTCCGTCCAACTTATCTGGAGAATAAAGGAGGGCGTCCCAATCGTTGTGGTACTGCCCATAGTCTAAAAATTATCTCATTTGTAGAGAATTTTATGCAAATTCGTTTTTTCTTAAACAAGTTATTAAGCAGTATACGACACGATAAAAAACAAAAAATGTAAACTAACGTACAAATAAATTTATCAAAATATACATCCGTAAAATACACAACATCACAAAATGGCGTTTTTCAAAATCAAAGAAAAATACAATTTTCAGGAAAAAAAACAAACAATAATAATTCTTTTAGGCCGGCGCCACATTACGCAGATCTTCCGCCGCGTTTTTTCCGTTGCGCCAAATCGGCAAAGCAAATAGATCGACCGATCATCCGCGTAGTGTGTTTAATAAGCGCATATTGTATGGAAAGAATTGTAGCGATGTTCCACGACAGAAGAGACGCGGCGGAAGATCCGCGCAGTGTGGCGCCGGTTTTATTCGGTGTCTCATACCTAATGATCATGACCACCATATTTAACTCAGTAACACCTAAGGATATCAATCGGTTTAGGGCCGTTGTATCAACTTGGTTTATAGTAATCTTTCGTTCAAAGCATAGATATTTTGCATTTTCCACCGATCAAACAACTCGCTCTCGTAAAGATCTATGCTTTAAATGAATTGCTATAAAGTAAGTTGATGCAACCAGTCTTTAATGTGCATAAATAAAAAAGTTTATTTTTGAAAAAAGATGTTTATACAAATGAACTCGTTAATGAATTTTGTAATAAAAAGTGTAGGGAAGATTCGTAGGTCGATGGAATGAAAGAGCGATATGCAGTTACTGTTTATTTCTTCCCGGAGATAGGCCCCGGAAGCAAGTTAAAGTGTACAAGTAATATTTTATGTAATGACGAACAAAGAAATAGATGACGCGCGGAAGTCTGCCCGATCTTACGGCAGAAGCCCGACTGGTGTGGTGTCGCCAAGTCCCTAGCTCGACCCTATTGTTTATATCGCGGAGATTTTTATTATGTTAATATAAACAAAACTCTGGGTCTGGCGATAGGTACATGGCACAGGGTTGAACAGGTACCGCTACAAAAGTATAAATAATAAAAATTCTATGTAAAAAAATATCGAATAAAATATGTTCTAAAACTTTTCTCATCTTACGGCTTCTAATTCAATTTTTCCACTTATCCTTGTTCTTTTTTTCCGGGTGTAGATATTTTAATGCCCATTTCCACGGCCACTTTACCTGCTTTAACTATTTTGTAAATTGCCGATTCAGAAATACCTGAAGAAATTGTATAATATTAAATAAAAAACTAAGTATGGGAAAATCATTATAATTGCATGGCAGCATTAACCTGAAGTGGCGGCAATAAGTCTATGAACAAAATCAAACAGTATAATTGGGGCTTTTAGACGTTGTTCCTCTTCAAAAAACGTGTGCATTTTCAAGATTATTTCCCGAACACCGCTTTTAATGGTTTTTGGCATGGTGACAATCTAAAATGTTCTTAAAAAACTATCGAAACGGTCGTGAACCTCTCTGTAAACAAAGTCTGTCAAAGGTCTGTCAGCTGTAGATAATCCAATATGGCGTCGTTAGTTCCAAATTTGGCCATTCTTCAGATAAGTTAGACGGACTATAAGCGTTCTTTTAAAGCATAGATTTTTACGTTCTCCACCAATCAGATGACAATGGGTCCTGTACACATTGGGCCAACCTCGGTAGAGCGCTAACGTCGGCCAACCTCGGCAGAGCGCCAACGTCGGCCAATCTCGCAAAATGGTTGACGGATCACATATTAGCGCATGCCTGCATGACTCATTGCTGCCTGGCGAAGCACTAGAAATGGACGTAATCGCTGCCGCGGCGAATTATTTGTTCGAAGCTATAATTAGAGAAATATTTAGAATTTCGCTCTATAATTTACAAGCATATTCTCTGATAGTATATCTATCGAATCAATCAAAAGAAAAAAATCAAAATTGTTCAATTTGTGAGTTGTGGCAAATGAGTTTTTGCAACTTCAAAATATTTAATTTTAAATCTTCAATTGCGCCTAAAATTCTTAACAACAATCTACAATATTGCGTTTACAGAAATGAAATAACTGAGCACATGCGCCTTTTCTTTATAAATCCGTTGCTAATAACAACTCTATATACGAGAATATATTTTTTTGTCAACTCCTATTATAATAATTCTATTCCAATAAACTATTCCAATTATAATATACGAGAATATATTTTTTTGTCAACTCCTATTATAATAATTCTATTCCAATAAACTATTCCAATTATAATAATTTTGTTTACTAATTTTTTTGAGTGAATTTTATAAGTAAGAATTTTTAAGTATTTTTTTCGTTTTTTTAATGTAATTTTTTGTCATTTTTCATATAAATAACTAAAAACTTATTCCTTAGGAACTGACATGAAAGAGTACCGTCATTTCATTTTTAACGAGTTTCAGCTAGTTATATAATAAAATGATGACACTTTCATAGCTTATAATTAATACAATTTTACTTCATATTCGCAAAACGTGAAAATATGGTGACATGTTAAACTATGATAAATATGGTTTTACAAAATAAAGATAACGGATCCGGACATTTATTATTTTTTAATTTAAAGAGGAAAAGGGATTCGTACATAATGAAAAAAAAAGCTGACGGCCTGCGGTGTTCCTAAGCGCTCACCCATCCGAGTACTGACCGCGCCCAATGTTACTTAACTTCGGACAAGAACCAGTGCTTTCAAGGTGGTATGGTCGTTGGCAAGTAGTTTGAGAAATATAAGCTTTATATTAAAACTTGGCTTCAATTTTAGAGACATAAATCTTAACTGAATAACAGCTAGTTGAATATAATTATAATTTCTAAATAATATTTTTAATTGAATTCATATTTATTGTTTTATTCTATAATTTATAGTATTGCTTATTGTATAAAATTACTATTTATAATTTTAATTTCATTGAATTGTTTTACATTTTCTTTTAATTCTACATTTTTATGTCCATCTTTATATTATTCTTCTCTATTCACATTTATTTTATATTTTCTATAGATTGACGAATCAAACTATAAAAAAAAGTGATAATTATTGATGTGACTAAATCAAAGTTTTCGAACTAAATTATCTGAAAAATAAAACTTATCATTGTTTTCATAATTAATTTCCGTTTATACTAACAATAATAATTCAATAAACTTGAATGTCTCTTCATTGTCCACGATAGCGACATTTTTGGCGGTCTCAGAAACACGATAAACGAAGCATGAACGACGTATACCCTAATTAGCGGACGGTGACGAATTAAAAAATGGTCGATCCGGCCGAGCGTCGCCACGCTGTTCTTTTGATGTGTGCTCGAAAAACCGATAACTCAGCCAACTTCGGCCAACCTCCACCAACTTGCTTCAAAACCAATACCTCATAGGAGGTGTTGTCAAAACCCCCTGTACGCATTGGGCCAACCTTGGCCAATTTGTACATGGCGCTTAACTCAATCGTCTATGACTATATTTCCCTTTTCTATATCTATGACCGTCTATGACTTCGAGTTGTCAAAATGTCAGGGATTTGAGCAATAATGATATTAACCCAAAATGGTAATATACAATTTATAATAAAACCAGAAGTAATGTTTGAAACAAAATTATTTTAAATTATGATGAATATAATTAGTGGGTTCTATGAATTTATCATAAGTCGTTTTATTCCTTTGACGGTCTCGAAGCAAATACGAAATGTGAAAGCTAACGTTTTTGAGAATTTACAGGGTGGGAATGTATCACAACTCGAACGGGATATCGGATCTGATCAATTTCCTCCTAACGAACACTATTTTGGACTAGTAAACGTGAGTTCAAATATTTACACACCTACTTTTTTCTTCAATAATATGGTTTTATTATTAGTTCTTGGTTGAGAATTTAGATTAAATTATTGGTTAGTACTTCATTCACATACAATGTTTATGAAACAGGTTTTGTTTTTACATTGGCACCTTTTTTTAATGTCAATTTTTATATATTTGTTTGCAGTTTGGCAATACCTGTTACAGCAATTCAGTACTTCAAGCCCTGTACTTTTGCCGGCCATTCAGAGAGAAAGTTTTGGAGTACAAAGCTAAAAATAAAAGGACTAAAGAAACTCTTTTGTCATGTTTAGCCGATTTATTTTATAGCATTGCCACCCAAAAGAAAAAAGTTGGATCTATTGCTCCCAAAAAGTTCATTGCACGATTAAGGAAAGAAAAAGGTAAGTTTCCTCTTTTCCTATACTTCATAATCCTCTTTGTGTAATCAGTTCTTAACACATTTGCGGGTATGGCAGCTTTAACTGTTAGTTTTTGTTTGACCATCTATAAAAAAATATGATTATTGCTGATGGTTCAATGATGTTACTTGGTAAGAAGATGGCTACAGCCATCATGAAATGTGTGTTTCCACATAAATATGATTTTATCAATATGTCTTGTTTTACTAAACTATCTTGCGCATGTTTTCAAACTTATAATATATGTAAAGGGTGTTTTTTTAGATGCAGAGAACTTTAAATGGAAATAAAACACAGAAGAATGTTTTTAATATCAATGAAATCAATCAATTATTTGACAGATAATTTGTGGCATTAATATTTGAATATGATTTCGGGCATGTGGCCGCCATGGCTGGCGCTTACATGACGTAATCTGAATGTCCAGTTTTCACAATCCAAATGTATTCAGTGATAAAGCACACTCCTGGTCATATCTATAAACAGAATTGCTGCATTCAGAGCTATGATAATCCACAAGCCATTGTCGAAACACCATTACATTAAGAAAAAGTCACCGTTTGGTGTGCATTATGGACCTGTGGAATCATTGATCTATATTTCTTCAAAAATTATGATGTTCAGAACGTTACAGTCAACAGTGAGTGGTACAGAGACATGATTACTAACTTTTTCATGCCTTAATTGAAAGGCATTAATTTTGCTTACACGTGGTTTCAGCTGAACAGCGCCACATGGCACACAGCGCGCTATACAATTAATTTACTGAAAGAAGCATTTGACAAATGATTTATTTCACAAATGGATCTGTTAATTGGCCACCTCGTTCGTGCGATTTGATGCCATTAGATTATTTTCTCTGGGGATATGTAAAGTTGCATGTTTACACCGATAAACCAGAAACAATTGAGCACTCGGAAGCCAACATTCGACCCATTATTGCCGAAATACAGCCTGATTTACTACAAAGAGTGTGTAAAAATTGGACTTCTTGATTACACCAGTCACGGTGGTCACATGCCCGAATTCATATTCAATATTAATGCCATATAATTATCTGTCAGATAAATCCTATTTCATGGATATTAAAAATATTTTTTCTGTGTTTTATTTTAATTTAAAGATCTCTGCTTCTAAAAAAAACACCCTATACTTGTAAAAAATCCAAAGTTAATACTTTTCTATTGGAAGGTTTTAAAAATTGTCATATCGCAAATGTTATGAGATAGTTTGCATTGTGTTTTAAGCCATATATTCACTAGGGGACAAATTGCGAAACATTCCGCACGGCATGTCGCATCAACATCTACGGTCATGTTTCGGGGACAATGACACGGTCATTTGACGTGTACACACAGGGACTCGCATATCACTTGTCGCGGAAACGGCGGAAATGTCGCCCGATGAGGTTATGTTGACAGCTGCGTATCTGTTTACACTAGCCGCCCGATGAGGTTAGGATGACAGCTGCGTATTTATTTATTTTAACGAGTTTATCGACACGTAAGAGGAGAAAAAGGTGGTAGGTGTGAAATTATTTATTATTTTCTGCAAAGAGAAAGAAGGATGGATATTCTATGCGATCTTCGAATGTCTAACGGATCTTTTGTCAATTTCACTTGAATGACAACAACTGATTTTGACAATTTATTACAAATAATCGGGCCTTCCATAGCCAAGCAAGACAATATTAAGGAACGCTGTCGGCCCTCACATCATTTTATTTTTATATTCACGGTTTGAAGTGTACCACAAAATTGTACGGCGATGAGTTGTCAGTTGACAGATTCAGATTCAGCATTCACTTGTAAACATACCACGTGATACTGACTCGCAGACCGATGTCCCCGTGAGTTCGCTCAAGTACCGTGCGCATGGCAACGTTTCCGCGGCACGTAGAAATGCCCCGTTATGTTGTGCGCGACGTTGCAACGTCACGTAGACTCTATGCCGCGCGTGATTTTGCGAGATAATTTGTCGCCTAGTGAATACATGGCTTTATGATTTTGACTGAAAATAATGCAAGAAGAAAATGTACATTAATGTTACATTTATATTCTGTATACACACTTTGTTACTTATTATTTTAGCTTTATTGATTAGACAAATCAAATACAGTGAAACTCTCTTAATACGTTTTTCAAGGGACCAGCAAATAAAAACTTATTAGGTGTGAAAACATATTAACAGTGATTTCAATATTTCCATAAATTATTTACACTTTCTAATTTTGTGTGTTAATTAAATTTTCGTTTATATAATATGACAGTTCAAGGACATTTTATTGTAAAACATGAAGTAGGTAAATATATACAATTGTAAAATATTACCTATGTAAGTATATAGTACCTGAGGGTTAAAAAACAATAAATACCACCAAAACTATAAAAAAAATAGCACTGTCAAAATTTTTTAATATAAATCGGTGTATATTGACAAATCAAAAACCTCTAGAATACAAAAAAAATACAAAAAGCTACCTGTATCTACTTTCCCTGGCCTGGTAAAGTTTGCACATTTGTAAAAAATAACCATTTGTAAATAGTATTCTATTTCACTTCATTTTAAATATTTATCCCTTTTGATGATTTTCACATAATTTAGGTGTACACATTCAACACACCGCCTTGAGCAACGTCCTTTTATTTGTGATTAATTACTTTATATTAATTACGTTCGATTTCAGACTACCTTAATATTTTCCCGGGCGGAAAGAAAATTCGTGGTATTTGTTATTGCTAAATTAAATTAGATCCATTTTTTGTAACTCATTAAGGTCGGCGCCACACTACGCGTTTCTTCCGTCGCGTCAAATCTGTAACCGTCACATACCTACTATATTCCGCGGCGGATCGCGCGGAGAACAAACACACGTGCAGGTAATCTGTCAAATGTGGCGCGTTACAATCAAAAACACGAGACGCGACGTCACCGATTTTACGTTGACATAAGTTCCGCGGGCGGGAAGCGAACGGATGCCGAAACGAGCGTTCCGCCGGCGACGCGGAACGATTGATGATCCACGTAGTGGCGGCGTTCCGCGGCGTCAAAGACGCGACGGAAGATACACCTAGTGTGATGCCGGCCTTAGAAAACAATAGGAGATATTACGTAATTAATATTGCCAATTGTTTCCTCGAAGAAATACAATCAAAATGAAAACAGTTTCGTTTAGGCGAATTTATTTTGCGCCGACGTTGATTGATTTTGAAAAAATTAATGTAAATAATCGCTGGATAAATTTATTTATTAAATATTATTTTATTAGGCTATCCAAATACTACAGGGTTTTTTCTGCGGCTAGAACTTTATTGACTCCGCCAAACCCATTTAATTTTTATTGCGCCCATTTTTCATTTTTAGGAATGTTGAACAAAATTTCGTCTTATGAAGATTTAATTGTATGAATAAATTGAGTTCGGCTATAAATATTTTCACGACTTAGGCGAGAAACGACATAAGTGGGAAACGTATTAAACCTTAAAAAAATATGGAATTGTTTGGGACTTTTTCGGGACCGCAGAATTCAAACTTATTTAGCGGGAAAACTTATTAAAAGTGAATTTATTAAGCGAGTTTCACTGTATTTTTTTGAGGTTGAATTTATTAATATTTTTATGTATTTTCTTGTGTTTTGCAGAGGAGTTTGATAATTATTTACAACAAGATGCGCACGAGTTTTTAAATTTTCTAATAAATCATATCAATGAGATAATTTTAGGTAAGAAGATTTCACTTTTTTTACGCTTACCAATGTAATCCAGAATGTACCGCTCCAATATTGTGACACGATTATGTTGCCAAGTTGGTTTGGTCAGAATATGAGCTCTTAATAGGATGCTAATAAATATTTGCACCCATATATTGTAAATGCACCTACAAGTATTTGTTTGTACATTAGGGTGGGCCACCGTTGTAAGAAAAAAAAAAATCTATTAGGCACAGCAAGAAAAGGGTGCTAAATTATGATTTAGCTCACTTATAAAATTTCATTACAATGGTATATCACTTTCTGCATCCGGATTGACTTTAAAGAACACATATTTTGGGAAAAAACTCATTTTAACGAGTTTTTGCAACAAGATTTAAAAAGTTTAAATATGTAAAAAAAAGTTAAATAATAAAACGAAATATACTTGTACAAGTTAAATTTATTTATTACAAGAAAACGTTTACAAAATTGGCATTAATATTATTATTTTTTAATGTTTGAAATAGCCCAAAAATCCTTCTTACTATCGAATTTCGGCATGGCTTTCCAAGATGATATTTGGTTTTTTATGAAGCCTTCTCTTTCAGATTTTTTGCACAATGTGGCTGAAGCTTCTTTCCTAGTCTTGACTACCCTTTCAACAGCTTGTGTGGGCATAGAACTGAGAGTTCTCTTTCTGCTTTCTGGGTGACAAACAGTTGTATGTCTTCGTCAGGTATGGATTTCAATATTGGTGGATCAGATATATTCTCCTGCCAGTCAATGAGATCTGTATAAGACAATGCATCCAATTTTGTAGTAGGTAGTAACAGTCGCAGTCTATTTTCTTGTTTGCTGC
Organism: Agrypnia vestita; assembly: GCA_016648135.1. Lineage (NCBI taxonomy): Eukaryota > Metazoa > Arthropoda > Insecta > Trichoptera > Phryganeidae > Agrypnia > Agrypnia vestita. The sequence continues at coordinate 231,306 of JADDOH010000573.1, forward strand.
GGGTTTTCGAAATGCGATGGGCTGCAGGTTCACGGATGTGTGGTTCAGAGTCAGTCAGCATTGCGATTAATAAATTTTCAGGGTGTGCGATGTAACTGTTTCTTTGAATTACAGGATCTATTATGACTTTCAGTTCTGTGGACAAATATCTTGTTGTAGTGATGAGTTTGAAAAGGTGCCGTGCTCCATCTTTACAGGAAGGGTGAATATTTATAGCAAACTATGTTGGAGCGTAAACCTTGACGACACACATAGCAAGAATTACTAAATTTTCAGAAGGAAATTACATCGAAACATACGAACGTAGAATTCGATTAGGACGAGTTAGCTATCGGACGTGAGACATTTTGCCTGGCGATTTGTTAACAAAATCCTTAGGAAACATGCCTGTTGAAATCGTTGAAACTATTCTGTATAAATATGTTTGGTCAGTGCTAATACCTTGAACAGAAAACTCGGGTAACTCTGTTGAAACATGTTGAAATCGAACAATGGGCCTTTTTTCACATTCTTCTAGATCTTTACTGATTCTCCCTGAAAATGTTTTGGGTCCCGATGTGCCACCATCAATATGTAGAAACAAGCGCCGAAACGGTACTACATTCATACAAAGTAGGCAGATAATTCACTGTAACGGTTTACCTAATTTGTTTTCAAGCAGACGTATAACACCTCCATATTTACCAACGTTCACGTTAGTTCCATCACATCTAACAGCCACCAAAGATTTTATAGATATTTCTGATTTCAAAAAAAAATCGGTGAATATAACCCAAGAACTTCGGCTCTGCTTCCATTATTAATGAAATATGCTCTTCAAGAATGCTATAATTGTACATTTTTCTGACCTTTTCGGATGTAATTCAAGTCCGTTTTCCGTCTATCAAAGTATAAAGCAGGTACATATTTGGTGGACTTCCGTCTTTTTCCGTGGCCAATTTTTGTGGTATCGTGCGTTCTCCAGTGAAACTTATTTTTATCAATAATTTCCAAAGTATAAGTGTGAAGAACTACTGAAGTAATAGCTGCCCCAATCCTGTCTAATACCCCGTATTTATCACACGTTCTTGAAAGTAAAGCGTAGTCTACTATGATATTTTTAGCGGTAGGCTTTTCGACTGTATTGACAGGAGCCACTGATATTAAGACTCGTGTCTGTGGCTGGAATACATTATCACTATCAGATAGACTGGATTCGAATAAAGTAGTCGCATTAAACTTCGCTATACTTTCTTTTTGAAGCCGAAACTGTGATTTTTGTCTGAGCATTTTCCTTTTCAAAGTGTTATTTTATTTATTGTCACAATATCCAAGGCTCTTATAATCATTCTTCTAGGGGTTCATTGGTCGATTAGGAATCTTTTCTCTCTCACAGATACACTTTTGTATCTAGAGCAAATGCATTCGTAAATATTCTCACACTTGCAAGACGAAATGTCAAACAATATTTTACTGGTACCGCGAAATTTTTTCTTTGGTATTTGAATGTGGC